>JAGFPH010006254.1:13919-78131 GCA_018207615.1 Philaenus spumarius
GTTAATTAATTGTGTTAGTTATGTTAATTTGTTGTGTTAGTTGTGTTGATTAGTTGTGTTAGTTGTGTTAATTAGTTGTTTTAGTTGTGATAATTGTGTTAATTAGTTATTTGCATTATTATGCTATACGAGCTTATCTTGAATAGAATGTACAATAACTATGCACCTCTAACTATAACGCAAATATTTTAATTACTAATGTAGTATAAAATAAATATAGTACATTTTTACTGGAATATGTGGTAGGACGAAATTACACCACTGATCGTTTGGTTAAGTTAAAATTATAACCAATTAGTTTTTGTATTATGATGCAAATTAATGATTGTATAACTTAGAACAATACCTAAACAAATGTTAAAAACATTTCTGGTAAGAAAAAGACAAAAGTTACACGCTATCCAATACAGTGAGTCTATTTAAAACTAGTTGCAGAATTAATTAAAGGTTTTAAACAAATTGTAGGTTACACATTTTAGACAACGTTGTCCAAACCTTTGGTTAAACCTTTAACAGTGATTTTAAACTCTCCTGAAATCTTATACATAACCTTAAACTGTACTAAAATTGAGAGTAATAATAAACTGAAATCAGTAAATTTAAATATATTAATTTAGTGTTTTATTTATGTTTACTAAGAGCTATTTAATAAATATAATTTGTTGTAAAAACAAACAGTTTTAATGTGATATAATTTTATTTTTGCGAAATTTTGGAACACATTTGAAACCGTAAACATTGTTTTACCGATATAACAATAAATTTACATTTGTCCATTTAACGCATCAGCATTTGTAAGATTTACGACGGCAGTAAAAGTTTCTAAACGGGGAAGTATAATATTTTGAAAACGGATTCTTCACAATGCAATAACTGAAACATCAAATGATTGTTAAACTCATAACTAACCCTTAGCTGACTATTATAGTTATTGTTTCGAAACATTAACGATAAAGATTGGGCGTCTTATATTGGTTTTAATCAACTTTTAGTAGTTTGTAATAAATTCTAAATTTATTGTAACTTATTTTATAACTATGAACATTTAGTAGTATTTATTAAATATTTTATCTTTTACCAATACTTAGCAATACGTGTGTTAAAATTAAGCTAATATTTTCAACCTCTTTTAATTTAGTGATTTTGACATATATATTAAGTGTTGTAATAAACGATTAAATGATTAGTTTATCAGATTTAAATGGACATGATGAATCACGTAATGGTAACATGTATTTCAAGAAATTTATTAATGGCCAGGATTTTGAAAGATTTTACCACCCTAAACTTATGTAAATGTTTAACATTTATTTTAAACTTATTTGGAAGACGGAAATAACCGAGTTAGCTCAGTACATTTTGCATGTAATAGTGAATATTGGTAATGCTTGAGGATCACCTAAAAAAACAAATATTAAGGGCACTCCGAATGTCTATCTTCGACAATGTTAGCTACAATACACATAACTTAAGTTGTAATTAAGATAGGCTCATTTTTTTCTAAATTGTACCTTTTTCTAGTTCCGTACACAAAGAAATAAAAAAGTTATGATTTTTTTTAAAACACTTTTTTTATGTTTTTATTGTTATTATTATTATATAACTTTTTTATTTATTGAAATGATAATTGTGTTATATACATGTGGTAAAAATTTGGTAAAGATATCTTTGATAGTTTTCCAGAAATGTGTATTATGAATAACAAAAACGTGATTTTCGGGAAACAAGCAAAACGTAAAAGCCAAAATTTCAAAGATTCATAAATAGCCTACATTTGCTAAAGGCCTCCTGGACAGTATATGGGGTTGTTTGGGTCTTCTTTAGCAGTATATGTGGCTTCCAGCTTCCTCTTCACCAAAGTTCTTTAAAATAACTCACTGTACAATAATGAACACTATAAAAGTGTTTGTAGTACAGCGAATTCATGTGGCCTCTAAAACCATTTATTTCCATGGTAACGCTTACATTATTTATTTTTTTGGACATAAGGATAATCATAACCATATCATATTGTATATTTTTGGAAAGAGGAAGTACAGGAGAATATGAAATAATAAAAAACTAAAAATCGATCAAAAATATTTTTTCCCATTTAGAGTGCCCTTAAGCTATTTATTTTAAATTTGACTCACCCTTAAGTAATTTGTATATTTATTTTACTTCATGTCTGTTAATGTTTTACATTAATTTTAAAGGGTTTCCTTTACATAATAGCATTAAGTACTGTCAGGGATATACTGGTGGACACCAACATTATCAAAGACTTAAATAATTAAAATTAAAAAAATTAAAGAAAAATATTCTAATACTCAAAGCAAGTTAGTTAAAAACAAAGGACACAGTTAACAGATTACAGATGATACTATCAATACACGTGTAAACTATTATGTTACGTTCCCAGACATTTCAATCAAGTCAGCAGCATTAGAAGTACTTGCTCTGAAACAAGTGAAACGACTCATATTACATTTCACATAGCTTTAGCGAACAATGCAGAATATCATGAGAATGGTTTAGCAAGAATTCACAAGTAGACAAATATTTACAAAAAATGAAAGGCCAATGGGAGATGAGAGTAAAAACTTCATCCAATAAGAATACTGTTTTTCAAAAGAAGGCGTAGCAGGAGTAGGGCAAGAGCGTGAAAGCGAGGTCTTCTTTTAAAATCTTTTGAACGGTCAAGAACTAAAAGCCCGCTTCCCACCACAATGTATATTTCAACCTAAAACATTAAAGTTAACTAAAGTTAAAGAATCACCCATTAAGTCGTCAAGTAATCATCAACCAAGTTAAATCAAGTAACCTACACATCAATCTACGGGATTCTACCCAAGAACCAAATTTGGAGCCCATTCAAGGAAACACTAGCCATTACAAAATTACAAGTGCTTAGTGTCAGTGAAATAAATAAACGTGTTAATTAAAGTTATAAAAAGTGAAAATCTAAAAATCTATTTTAAAGTGAGTGTGAAAAGGTTAAAACGAAAGAATTTAATAATTTAAAATTTGTATTTATGTTAAGACAGATCTCGAGGTTAAGCTAATAATAGAAATGAAATCATATTCAGTATAAAAAATAATCAATCAAATTTAATAATGAATCAATCATAAATAAACTCACAATTTACAAATTTAGTTTTACAAATGGATTCCCTTTGTAAAATTAGCTGCCAAGGGCTTGAGATTAAGTACCTGTTAAGCAAATGAAAATGGACCAATATCAATATTTAAATATTTGTTTTGTCAATAAACTGCTGTTAAAGTTTGGACTTTAAAATTTATTATTGTTATACTAAGCTAATATGTTATTTAAGTTAAGGTTTTAAAATAAAGAATTATGTTTAATTAATTAACAAACTTTTAATTTCAAAAATTTTATACTATATTTTGTTATTAGACTATTTTAATAAATAATAAGTTTTATATATTAAATATTAAGGAGACTGCATAGCAATTATTTAGTACGGTTTCTATTAACAACATTATACATCAAATGCAATAATTATCAAAATATTATGGTGAAGTTAGTTTAGTAAATTCAGTAACTTATCAGTAATTAAAATTTAGAAAAAGAGACAAATTTATAAAGTAAACATTAAGAAATTTTATATTAAATACTTTGTACAGTTTCTAAAGTAAAATTTAAATTTCAAAGAAGTATCAGGTTAATAGAACCTTTGTTCAATAAACTCAATAAAAATTCTAAATGTTATTAATTTAGAAATATTGTAGCTATAAAATTAATCATATTTCATCTACAATCTCCTACTATTAATTATACATATAAATTATAACCATAAAACGTCTCTGAAGTTATTTTAACCAATCAGTTGTGAGTCAGACCTCTCAAGCCAAGCAAAGAATGATTCGTAAGTCGAATCTGGTGGAGCCCCCAAATAAGGCAAACCATACAAGGTTTAGAGATCATAAACCTCTTCAGGTAAATAACGTAGAATACAATATAAAACTTAAATGATAAAGTCGCCCAAATCAAAATATTAACCTTACATGGTGAAAACATACCGAAATGTAATAAATAAAAACCTTACAGTACTAACTGTTTTGTTTTAAAATCATTATTCTTATTCAATACGTTTTTTTTTTAAAATATCTTGCAATGTTTCCTAATTGTAATCATTAAATAAAAAAAATTCAACATTTTAAGGCCTCAAAAGAATAGATATGATTATTGATTTATGATTTTAAAGGGTGTATAAAACTTGTTACGTTTTATTTTAAAATACCAGGAATATAATTGTTTTATTAGTATAGTGACAAAATTTTATTACGTCTTTGGAATTAAAGATTGTAGATTACCATATCAAATATGTATGTTGCTGTTCATTAAAAATTGTGTTGTAACCTTAATTTAAACATTAGTATATATATAATAACTTAGTTAAAAATATAGTTTAAAAATCAAACAAAGTCAATATGTAAATATACAAATTTGTGGTATAGGCTAGATTGTAAATCCTTAATAGATTGTGATTTATATTTAAATAGAAACTCCGTGTTTACAATTCCAGGTTGCAAACATAAATCGAGTTGTTTGTTCCAACATGGCCAACTATAAATAAAAACTCGAAATATAAGTACATATAATCGAATAAAAATTATTACAAATTGCAAAGTCAAATAGACTATTATACCTTTGCAATAATAATATCATTCTATTTGGCAATCTAATTGTTTTAAATGATACTAGGGGCTCTGCCCCTGGACGCTCCGCGTCCCAACCCCGGCTCGGCCTTCGGCCTCAGATGGCTGCTTCGCTTCGCTCGCAGGTGGAAAATTCGATTTAGAATCTCGTTAATCTTTGGCTCGTTTGTACACAGGTGACCGAGCATAAATCAGCTGTTTTATTTGGCAGCTGTCTCAAACTCATTAAACATTATCTCTATAAGATTAACATGGGAAATTTGAAGGATTGTATACCGGAGCTCCTTCTCGGGTGAATAGCGGCTGAACGGATGATAATATATAACACTTGACATATCTGTGAATGATTATGTTCATTTTTTTATCCAAATCAGCTGTTTTATATATAATAGGTTTGTAACAACCAATGTTTGAATTGAATTAAAATATAGTTAGCATTTTTCGTTGATTTTTGTTTGTGTTTGTTTTTAGTTTGTCAATGTAACCTCAAAAAGGTAATACTCTTCAAATTTTCTAAGTAATGTTGCTATGGTAATGAAAGTAAACAATCATGATGTGTTGCTAAGTTTTTTATACGAACAGCTGTTTTTGTGAACCTGATAAAATCAATAGAAATCTTTCTTCCATAAGATTAACATTGAAATTTTGTGGGCCACTGGGACGTAGCCCTAATGTCCTAGGACTTCGGTAAAGGGCCTAAAACCTTCCCAGGGTTAACCTGTGTTACTATGCAAAATTTCAAAGCAATCGGATGGACGGTATACGAACGCAAAGTGGACAAAGAACAAAAAAAAAAACCCCCATAAGGAATACACAGCAGAAATTTGCATTTGATTATAACGTTTGTAAGGCGAAAGATACATGATTTGTAATGCTTGATGACATATCTGTGAATGATTACCTGCAATTTAAAAAAAAAATAAGGAAATCGGCCGGATAGAATGGCCGTACTGACTGCCACAAGTTTTCATAAATTCTTTTAATATATAGATTAACATAATGGCAGACACGCTACGTTAAAAACGATCTTAAAATTGCACCAACAAAAATATATTTAATGCGTTTTCGTTTGTTCGTGTATTTTAATCAGATAAATTACTTCTCATACAGGAGTATTTTAGATGCATCATTTAGGCCCAATAACTTTACTGCAGTAACTCCTACTAAAGTACATCTGCTAATTGCCTCTAATTCACCGAAGTGAACATACTATAGACGTATCGTCGAATCAAAGCCAAACAATCAGTGGAGTGACAACTACTTTGGCAAGCTAGCCAAGTAATTATACCTTGGTAAATTAGAACTCTTTGTCTAGCTTCAAATCTGGTACACGAAACGACATTCTTATTTTCACTTATCAATACGTAAACTCTACCGGGTTGACAAAATTTACTTAATCACATAATTAACAATACATTACAATTGAAATTAAATGAGTTAAAAGTGTTAAATGTTTTTTTGATGTCGACTTGTCAGAACCCAAACCATAATCAACTTAAGATTTTGCAAACATTTCAAAAAGTTACAAATTCACAACTGACTGTTATCAACATAACCATCTCTATACTAATTACGATGACTATACCATCTCTCAGACACTAAATTTCTTAATATATAGCTTAAGAACAAGTGATGGGATTTGCACAACGTATTGTATGACATCTGGAAATGCTTTTGATTAAAACCGGTTCAATACTTACCAAACTAACAATATATGTCTGGGTATTTCTGTATGCATGTCCGTGTAACTGTCATAAGTGCAGTGCCATGGTAGTACAATATTTTATCTTCATAAAAAAAAACATTGCATAACAAAATTTTAATCTAAGTTTCTAATTCTACTTAAAGAATAATCAGTAACAAGACATTTCTTTGTATCTACATTATTTATCGCTTAAATATAGGAAGAAGTTTTTAATTTATATAGGCCTATACTTTAAACATTCTCCAATATCTAATTTTATATTTTGAAAAATTTGTGGATTTGATGGAACCTTTTAGGTCGTTTGCCTTTTTAACACTTTCAACTCCCAAAACCATGAACAAACGTATAATATAGATTCTCTTTTAACTCAAAGAATCTGGTCAACCTTTGCATGTCTTCCAAGTTTGACGGCTTTAACTATTTCTATAAGTGTGTAAAAAAATAAATATATAGTTTGGAAAATTAAAAAAAATTTATAAATTCAAAACATAACTGTAGTACATACGAAAAGATGGAAGTTTTAGATCTCGCAAAGTTCGTTGTGTTGGGTGAAATCCAATATTTAATAACGATAATTAATAAAAGTTTAGCTACAACAAATAAATAGCCGGTGATCCAAATGGTATTCGCCGATGTAGAAGTATCGTCCAGTTTTTCAATTGTTATTGGGAATAAAAATTTAAAAAAACAGATTGATTTAAATTTACCGGTCGGTTAAAAAACTACACCTATAAGTTTGTACTAATTACAAGATAACAGCTAATTTAGAAATAGGTCAGAATTTATGTAACCCGCACATGGTGGTTGGTAGTAATTACTTTTAAATGTGTTGTTTGTCTGATAATTGGGTTTTTTGCTTGTTTTTGCTAGTTCTATACTCCTGGTGTACAATATTATCAGATAATGTCAAACAAATATCACTCTTTTAGGCAGCAAAATGTTAGTACAGCAAAATCGGAAAACACGATTTCGTTATTTCTTGGACGCCAATTTTAATCGGTTAAAGATATATGGATGTGCAAATTTCACCGTTGGTTTTCTCTTGCAATTCTAGATCGAATTGATGCATCACATGACCAACTTAACATTTAAAAAAAGCTAATTTACACTCAAGATGGAGGAAAACTTTTTTAAATCTTAATAAAGTAATGTTTTTACAAAGAGTAGGTACTTTAATCACATCTACCTTCAAATTTCCCTTACATACGAAATACTATGTCGTTCCAGACTTTCCGTACACCCTGTATATGTAGTAATTTGCATTCAAACAAGTCTTTATTTTGGTACGAACATGAAAGTTCTTACGATTTTCGTAATTTTACAAACAATGTAAACAGTTTTATGAATATGTTGATTGTTTCATTATGCATGCGATCACATTCATAATTAATAAATAAACTTTTTTTAATATATAGTAATATACTTACTAAACCATCGTAAATTTGTTAAGAGAACATTATTTCAGCAACGAAAAGGTAAACCGCAAACCAATGGTCTGTCCAGGGTAATATTAGGGTTTTGACAAAAGCTATAAATTCCATGTTAATCCGAATAAAGGTCAACCACAGTCCCACTGTAGTATGTTGCCTCGGTTGTAGCATTGAGTTAAATGTATTTCCGTTCATTGTAAATTAGTTTAAACTCGTTTGCGTTTACCAATATAACAATATCCAGAATAGGTTATGCACAAATACTACTACTATTATTGCGATTATTCAGCCATTAATAAAATACTTCTGCATAATTCAACCCTAGATGTATACCTTTTAGATACCAGACAGATTGACAATGTAAATAACATTGAAGTCAGCAATATTGCAAAAATCTATTGTTGTAGTTTACGATTTAGTGCTCAGATTACTACACCAAGTAAATGAACGTAATTCATAATGTGTTAAAGATGTGCAAATATGGTGGTTAACATAACATTACCGACATAATGAATAATATTTGAAATTTGGATTTAAGAGCGGAAAATAAAATGTCCTCTTACAAAACTCTCTTAGTGTTATTTTCCAACATTATACCGGTGACCAAAAAGCTTCCCTCCCTTTAACTTTGGAAGAAGTAGAAATGTATAAATGAGCCTCGGGATATCTTTATATGATAAAGGAGATGAATTTTGCTGTATCCGACCATTTCACCCCTTACCCAAAATTGAGGGCGTTGAGAGGGTAATTCAAAAACATTAAATACAAACAGCAATCCAGTGGCGACTCCTTGTGAGGTTGTTTCGTTGTACAACCCCCAAGAAAGAAAACAAATAATTATTCACTTAATATTTCTTTAAATATCAGTGCATTATCAATAACAACCTCATTTCAAACCAAAATGTACGGCCAAGAATGTCCCCAAACGGTTGAAAAGCCGAAGAACATCAACCCAACCTTCGCGCGCAGCGTCTGGGAACGCATTGCTTCTGCAACCAGAGCCTAATGTAGCTACTAGCATTGAAACTGGTGGGGGATTTGTAACTAACGAGTTGCTATGGCAACTCACATAAAGCCTTCAGGTTCACAAAAGTTCTGCAATACGCCACCGAAGCGCTAGGTTTTTACCATCCAGAACGCCTTGATGTTCATGTTTCATGTTTCGTTTAGTGAATAATGCAAGACATTTTGAGGTTATGTGTTGTTAGTTTTGTTCACGTATTTTGGCTAGTCAGTGCTTGTTGTTTATTAGTTTTAGGCCTGTATTACACTATCAAAGTTCTTTGTCAAAGATCTTTGATCAAAGATTTGATCAAAGTTTCTCCAAGAGAGAACCTATGACAATAAATTTGACGTGTGCCAACTTTGATAAAAGATTGCATATTACACTATCAAATATTTCATCAAAGAAATTTGATCAAAGATCTTTGCAATTAAGTTGTAGCAATTTGAGTGGGCCTAGTCAGAGAGTGTAGTGTGTAGTGTTGATTAGACGCCAATCAAAAACTGTTATTCTTTTCATAGTTAATATTTTTGCCATTCTTGATTTAATGATAGGCCACAACCTATTACCAAAATGTTTGAACCCATTATCCCAAATCTATTTTCAAACATAAATACAATTCAAATAATAGTTTTTCAACAAAAAAAGGATAGGACAAGTTCCTAAATAGGACATGGAGAGAGTTCATAAATCCGATTATGTTAATGCTATGTTCAGGTTATGTTTATTATAAAATTAAAATTATGTTATTTACAGCAATATTTAAGCAGTAATTAGGCCTAGGGCTACGTTATGTAAGTTTAAAATGTTGGTGTAATTAAGACAAAAACGTATAATTCCACGTGTAATTCCTCATCTAAAATAATGTGTTAAATTGAGTTTATATTCCATACCCCCAGACCCCCCCCCCCCCCAAATTCTCTCGTCATAATTGCAACCACCAAGTTAATAACTCACCAGCCGCCACTGCAGCCATTAAGTGATATCTTATTTTAAAGGGCTTGATAAATGAAGAATAATGTCATAAATTAGAGGTCTCTATCTTAACACTATCGAAATTAACCTTTTCATTCTTTCCATGATGTTTGCATTGATGAAGAGTTGAAAAACTTATTTTTTTATAACTTTGGGAAGTACTTCGCCCGTATTTTGGAATGGCTGTAGTTTTTGATAGGGGCAACATAGATACGTCTAGTTTGCGTTATTTGATTTCTTTTTTACGCCCTTTAAAATGAGGGGTCACATGATGGGGATTTGCATTTGAAAATTTTAAGTTGCCCCCTTTACCCCTCTTAGAATAGGGAAGCGAAATGTGTAACCACCTATAAAAGTAAAAGAAATGTTATAATAGGTATGGTCCAAGTCTCACATTCATATCTCATGCCGTTTAAATTATATCCAGGTGTGCCAGGACATAACAACTCACCCTGTATAGATCTTTCTTGTGTTTCCCAAATATACAATTATGTTTACAGGGTAATCTATAGATCAATTACTATCAATTCAATTTCAATTTATTTTCTCAAATAATCAACTAGAACATAAATTACATATATATATATATATTATGAAGGAACAAAAAATGCCCACATGGGCCTAAGCCTGTGAGTGGGCACGAGTCGCTATGCACACAATGAGAATAAGAGACAAAAGTAAATAAAAATAACAGGATTCCATTAAACATTATCATGTCGAGCTGAGACAATCTACTAACAAAACTAAACTACTACCTATTATTAGGTTTCCAAATAAATTTGTCCCTGCAAAACTAACATAAACAAGATGTTATCATTTATATTAAAGCGTAATACAAGTTGGACCTTAGACCAGTAGTTCAGTCGGTACATATCAGACAATGAGGGAACGATATGATTCATATCTATCTGTAAGTAGATAAGATAACCTGCTCGGCAGCATCCCTTCCCAATTCAAACAGCCATCCATTATTAAGCCTTTTAAAATTAAATAACTTATAATTTTTAAACAGACGTAGCTTGCCCGGAAGATTTTGATACAAAACTTGTGCTATGTAATGAGAGTTAGTGACAGAAAACGTTTTTATTAGCTTGTTAGACCTTATCCTAAAGAAATTTGAAGAACGCGTTAAATGTTCGTGATCAACTTTATCGAAAATGTTATTACAATTTTGAAATATATAAATGGCCAGGGTTCTTACAAACAATTGCCTTACACTCAGCACTTTAAAAGTATCAAAGACAGCGTTTGAGGAAAAACTTCGGCTCTTTTTTAAAGCCGTTTTTAATATTGCTTTTTGAATTACATTAAGTGGCTCAAGAATCGAACCGAAAGCCCCGCCCCAAGCTATTATCCCCCCATAAGTAAAGACTGGCAATACGCGAGTTTTAATTCATGGAAATTTAGAATGTCACTAAGTTGCCTGAAAACATAAATTAATTTTCTAATTTTTTCTTTTAAAAACATAATCTGTTCAGTCCATTTCATTCTCTTATCGAATAATACCCCTAAATATTTATAGGACTCGACAATTTCTATGTATCCACATAAACATGTATTATTAATGTAATCACCACATGTGTGCAGTTTTAAGCTATTATTTTTGAAATCTGTATTTTCCCTTAATGAAACGGGTAGAAACTTAGTTTTAGAGACATTAAGTGATAAAAGGTTTTGAACAAACCACTTAAAAAATGTAAAAATAACACACACTATAAAAATGTGTAGACATATTATACATATTGTAAATTTAAAAAAAAAAATATTTTTGGTAAAATATTTTTTTTTTTTTCAATTACAATGGTTTTTCTTTATACCCAACAATTAAGTTTCTGGCGGTTAGCTCCTTTAGCAGTTCAGGTCTTCAATTACAAGGAGGGGCCAGTTGTATATGAATTTATACGAAAATACGTAGAATACACTTTTTTCAAAGAATGACTTATCTTAGGTCAACGTATGATAAATAAATAACTACAATTAATAACATACAAACTGCACCAAAAGCGTAAACACAATATATAGTTTTCTATATTTTATATGAAGGAACGTAATCACAACATTAGTGGCTGCGTCAACATGTAGCCGTAGTATATCGTTGTAATGGTGCCATTGTGTTTTACAACTTGCAAATGTAGAACCAGCTGCAAGTTGCAAACTACATGGTAGAATATTGATAAGACAGTATAATGTAATTTGTGACGGTAAAACATGGGTTTTAAAGGATTTATCAAAGGCTTGAATTATTTTTACAGTGTTTGCATTTAACTCTGAACATATAATTATTTATAAAATATTATTAAAAAGAAAAATTATAAATCAATTAAATTGAAGATATGAATCAAAAGACAGGTACATAAAAAGTAAATGTGTTCAGTCGTGGGACCCCCGTCAGGAACGAAGTTCATCAAGCCTTTTGTTCAATTCTTTTACCAGCCTTAACTTAAACATATACGCATAATCTTAATCTTTCAATTGCCGTTTATTATTATTTTGTTTTTATACGCATATTTACTGTTTCCATACTTCGAATGTTATTATAATAAAGGTGTAGAATTAATTGTAACATCAAAGCTAAGATGGTACACACAGATAATGTCCACTCATTGTAAATACATTCAATAAACATAAAATGTTGGTTCATCCGTCTAGGCCTAACCTAAAATTATCGTGTGTATGATTTATTTGACCTGTCTTAACGGCAACATATATATACAATAATTTTAGGTTATGCCTAGACTTAAAGTTACTTTCTAGGCCTCATCTAAAAATTCGGCGCTTAAAGATAATATCTGAACTAAGCCGGTCGGAACCGATCATCTCTTTAATTTAAATTGATGAACCAAAACACGTGTTTCTTGAATGTATTTACATTAATTGCCATAGTAACCAATTTGATAACAACCAATTAATAACACTTTTATTCGTTACGCATTACGTTTTCTACTTGTTAACTCCTACCACCGAGGTAACTTCGTTCAAATAAAGTTAAAGTAAAATAATAGCTTAGAATTTAAATTGTAACTATTACACCGAATTTAAGCTATATTTATTTAATATATTTATATTTTTATAAATCTTTTAAGACTTTGCTTGTTTTATCTACCATCACAACCGTATATTTACTATTACAGTTTTATAGGAGGGAAAGGACCTATAAATACATACTTATAAATTTTGATTTTTTACAAATTGTTTTAACTCGTCCTTTTTATACCAGAGGGAATTAGCAAACAGAATGGATTTTGGCTGTTTGTTTAGATTAATATACAGTTTGCAAATTTAAGTTATTTTTTGGAATTCGGTATGAAATACAATAAATTACGTCACTGAAACTAAGTATGATTAAATAGTTTTCTAAAGCAAAACTCTTAAAAACTAATTACTATGGTTTTTTTTACAATTTGTATAACAATAATAAATCAATAAGAAAAGGTGGTTTTATTATTCGTTTATAGTAATTACAAAATATTTATATAAAATATTTTATACACACATGGCATTAGCTTGTGGTTAGTGTTTGGCAAATACACGTAAAAACAGTTATATTGTTTAACCTTTATGCTGCATACAATATTTAAAAATATTATCTTCTATAATTTTCAAATATAAAGTACATTATATTTTTGTTTTATTTAGGATGCTAAATTATTAATAAAAACACCCGATCGTAATTTCAGAATTTATTTCTTTGGATCTGTGACCAATGAGCTGTAATTTAATATAATAAATTGTTTTTAATGTTCTTTTTTAAGTAATTGTTAGTAAATTTTCAAAGCTTATAAGTTTTACATTAATTCATTAATATAAACATACCCTAGCTGAACTGAGAAATAATGTAGCCTATAGTTTCAGTCGGTGTTGTGATGCATGATCAATATCACCTTTTTCATTATACAAAACCATTGCTGACGAATAATTAATTACTTGCAACAAATACAATTCAAATTACCCTTTTTGATAGTGTGTTTTTTTTCTTTTGTAAAGAAAGTAATATTTTATCTTGTAAACTTCAGTAATTTCATAATTTTTAATATGTCAAGTCAAAATAAAGTAATTAATTAATATAAACAAACAAATTTTATAACAATAAAAAACTGTGTAGTATTTTCATATCACACATAGCTTCAAAATGTGTAGAAAATCTTTGTATTT
Source organism: Philaenus spumarius (assembly GCA_018207615.1). NCBI lineage: Eukaryota > Metazoa > Arthropoda > Insecta > Hemiptera > Aphrophoridae > Philaenus > Philaenus spumarius. The sequence continues at coordinate 27,847 of JAGFPH010006254.1, forward strand.
TAAAACTACAAACGAAATTACCTACAGTAAAGTTTTAACGCCTGACAACTTCTGATAATGACAGTGGTAAACTATTATAAAAGTTTCTGCATCATGATACTCTTTAGTGATAGATGTGATCTCTTCTTTTTTTTTTTTGTGCATTGTGTTATTGTATTGTTTAATTTTAACTGTGTTTGTGTGTTTATACTTTATTTCAATTTCTTTAAATTTAAGTAAGGATTTTAGAATAAAATGATATGTATTTTTGTAATTTACTTGTAGGATTTTTTTTTTTTTTTTTGGGATAGAGGAATACTAATTCTCCTCACCACTGCGACCCGTATAAATCTATTATGGTATATTTCCCTTCCTAGTGATCATCACAGATCCCTTTCAGGTCTCTTACGAAACCAATAAGGGTCCCGGGATCAACACCACGGACATCTTCCGTGCTAACAAAAGCACTTCCAAGAGCCGTAAATCTTCTCCGTGCGAGAGCCCCGCACTCGCACTGTAGGCGCTGAGCCGACTCAGTTCAGAGGGAGCAGAATCGACAAGAATCTTCCGAGAACAGCCCCATTTTTTGAGATGGTCATAAATCAACTTACCATTAGGAGTTGAGAGTCCCCTAATGAGGCCTCCACTATACCATGGCTCCTGGATAAGAGCCATGTCTAAGGATTCACAGACAAATCTCCTGCCCAGCACAGCAGATGAGGCCTTGGCATGCTTGAGATTTATCTGCAACATCCGCAGGTTGTGGGTCATTGATGATCCCTCCTCCCATCAAACCCTGAGGTCCTTGGGAGCTGGCTTTCCGACAAAGCCTTACTGCCAGATCCTCTTCCTCTCTCTGGACGACGTAACCTCCTTTTATAGCCCCCCTGCTTCCCCGCGCAGAACGACCACGCTGAGAAACAGAGGGGCCCTCAGCATGGGACTTCCTAAAAATGTCAGGCCAAGTTTTTCCCAGTACCTGTCCCCCCCCCCCCCCCCTATAGAGCATCACCCTCTCGAGTCCCAGATGGCCTCGTAGGATATCTTTGTTGTTTTATTTACTCTGTTTTTAGTGAGAAATGCATTTTATGGCTGATAAATATACTTCAGAACAATTATGTTGATCTAATTATAGACGTTTTTTATATATAAATTTTAAAGTGTTGAGGTTTCCTAAAGTATTTGTGTGTATGGGTATTGTGATATATGTTTACTGATTGTTGTAATGTAGGCTTATCACTAGGTGCCACTATATTATATTATTTACTGTGAATTGATACTTGACTTGTCCTATACAAAATGTACAATTTTTCAAAAGGATAAATACATTGAAATTGACAAAAAAAAATTTGTAAGATAATTATGTAATTTTGCAAGTTATATGATAAAAATATAAAAGTATTGAAATATTATAACTATTGCTTAAAATGATTCTCGAATTAAATTGTATTTGGTTACATTGCTTACTTCTTAAAAAGTTGTTTTTTGTCGGTACCAAATGGGAATTTTCATGTTTTGTAAAACAATATCGTTCCTTCATGTATTTTTGTGTCTAAACCAATTGTACATGTTTCTCAGAGGTATAAAGTCTACGGATTCAACCTAATGGCAGGAGAAATGTTATATTTTTAAAATAATTGAAATTGTTTTAGGAGCTATCTTAAGACGTATATTATAACGTATCTTCAACTTACTTCCTCAGAACTAAACCTACATATTTCAGGCTCGGATTACCCATAAGGCCAACATAGGCCACGGCTTAGGCAGCAGGTTTGTTGGGGGGCGCAGATCGTGGGGAAAAACGAAAAATTGTGTACTTATAGTCGCAGAGCGTCCGGGTTGCACTGGCCTTGAAAAAGAGAGGAGGGGGAGGAGGGTTAAGGAGAGTCTTTTAAAACTATGTACATATTTTGATTGTCATTAGTAAATACATAGACAGTGTTGTTTATTTAGTAGTGTGTTTTATTTTTCAACACGCTTTCTTTTTAGTCAATAGTCATATCTCCATAGCTTGGTTTGACAAGCACCTACTGGCCCAACAATATTTTTCAGGAAAACGAGTTTAAATAATTTAAAATGCTAACACTTTTTTCATATAAATAACATTTAAACTAAATTACCACATTATGTAATATAGCTATACTTGAACTTTTTATGTGGGTTTTAGTAAAAAATTCCTTCCCTCTCATTGTAGGCCTATACATATAAAATATGTCAAAATGCAGTTAGATCATTGTCGTAGACAAATTTAGTAAAATTTCGAGTGAAAATGGTGTAAGTGCAGATAAAACTTGTTCAAACTACTAACATATACAACTTTTTATTAAAATGCAAAACTTACAAAGGTGTACGTGAAACATTGAAATTGTTGATTTACACATTTTCAATAAGTTGAGTCGTATCTTATAAGATTATGCTTACTACAAATTACAAGTGTTGGCTTTTCCTACATTTTGGCATTTCAATCGATGTGATTGCACGATTGATATACATTTTGTTCTTGGAAAATAGTTAAAAATGCATTCAAAAGGGATACAAATAAAATTGTGTTAATAGCTCAAATAGCCGCCAGAAAAGCACTAAAACATTAGTTATACAGTTAAATATGCAAAAAAATCTACACTCTCAGAGGGCGTAATTTAGAACTTTGGACTAGGACGTAAATAGCTCTTAATCCGGGCCTGACATATTGTAAATCAAAGCACTCACTGCGTGAAAGATAAGCATTTGTATATTATTAAAGGAAGGATAAAATAATGTCTATATGGCACGATACGGCATAATTCGATCCAATTTGTTAAATTTAAAATCAATAATATAGGACTAAGTTGCAATATGTAGTAAGACATTTAGTAAACCCCATTCAAATATGTTAGTACAACAATGCATTTGTATATTTTCTCATTTAAATATAATAATAACAATATCATGGTTTATTTTATCCATACCGATCATTTGGACGTCCATTTGGTAGGTATAAGCTCAACAAGTTATAATTAATAATTATTAGTAAAGTAGACTCATATAAAAATTACAATAAGAAAATTAAGTACTATTTAGCTTATTTATGGTTTAAAAAAGACAAACATAATTGGTTTATACAATCTCACAATTACAAAGTCCAATTCTGATAAAACTAATCTCATTACTATTAATATTGTTTGATTTATTATTGTATTAAATGCTATATGTACCCATTCAAAAATTCTATTCTACTCCCATTAAAATTGTTTACTATAGCTGTACTTTTAAGGGTCGTTATAACTTGTAAGTCCAACAAGTTCTATGTTCTATGTTAGGACAGTATGAAGTTGTATTTCCTGATACACAGTTCGTTAAGAAATAAAAATATTTAAAAACATCTCTGCAACAAAACTTAGTACATTTATTAAGGAATGTAAAATAAAATGTAAGAATAAAATCGGTTGCACAACCACATATTATCCATCTGCGTGTAAGGATAATATACATTCGTTATTACATATGTTTCATATTTTTCTAATTACATCTTCTTTTAAACCTTTAGATTTTTTTAAATATTGGCATTGCAGAAATATTTATATAAAACATAAAACAAACTTCAATGTGTTTTTTTTTCTAAGCTAATACGGATATTTACCAGGTAATACCGATGTTTTTAAATCGCAATCAGTAAAATTTTATTTAAAATAATAATAATAAAACAAGCATATTTTCTATACAAGGTAATAAATAAGTTAACATAATTACGTTTCCTTACAATCACCTACAGTTTTATACCAAATACTTTAAAAATATTATAGTTTTAAACAAGATTAGTATAATAAATTTATATTATCTATACAATATGATAGTCTAATTCATATAAAACAACCATTACCACTATTAAAATTTTGTATAATTTAGTATTAAATCAAATGCTGCATGTATCCACTCAAAAAAAATATGCTATTTCCATTAAAACTTGTTTCATTTCGCTGAAAATCTAAGCGTCATTATAAATTTAAAGTTCAAAAACTTATATAATATTCTGACTTCCTTAAGGCAGTATGAAGTTGTATTTCTATCTGATAAAAAGTTCTTTAATAAATTAAAAGTACTAGGAGACCGAGCTAAAGCTCGATTATAAGCAGGGCCTAGTTCGCTCACGTCAATAAATATTATTGCAAATTTCCGTAAACATCGTTTAGGTTAGGCCTATAACATTAAACAACTAAATAAATGGTGTGTTTATTTAGAAGAAGTATTCGTTGCCATGGTAACTATAAATAGATACAACATTAGGCTTACCTCTAATAAAATACAGTTTAAAAGAAAACAGATGATTATTGTAATGGCATTGAAAACATTTGCATCAGCTGTGTTTTTTTAAAAAGAAAACAGATGATTATTGTAATGACATTGAAAACATTTGCATCAGCTGTGCTTTGTATTGTTTAAAATTGACAAATTTCACTTTTTAATTTAATAAAAAGACGTAGAAAACGAATTTTCCCAGACTGGTGACCATTTCCAATCGATTTCTCGTGGCCAAAAGCCCCATATAAAATTAAAAAATCAAAAATCCTTAGACGGAGATTCCAGATCCATTTAGCAGACAGACAATTATCTCTCGCTTTAGAAGATAAGATATTATACAAATTTCGGGAAAACTTAGTAAATCTTTTATGGAATGTAAAAGTATATGAAATAATAAAATCTGGCATAACATACGAAATCTGTCGTAATCTTCTGCGTGTCCTGACAACAACTTTAAAAAAGTATTAAAATTAAGTAGTTACTTTCTGTGTTAGATATTTTTAAATATTGAGATATGGTTTAAATTTGGTTCATTGTATTGCAGAAACATTAAATAAGAAACTTAAAACAAACAACATTTTTTTTTGTGGTGGTACTGATATTTACAAAGAAATATAACCTATGTTTTTAAGTCGAAATCAGTCAAATTTTATTTTAAATAATAAAACGTGTAGGCCTATATTTGCGCTTCAAGGTAATAAAGAAGCAAATATACTTACATTTTCTTACTATCAATTAAAATAACCTACACTAAAAATATACAAAAATTAGGCTTTAAACAACTTTAATATAATAATTTTTATGTAATACCTATTTACATAAAAAAATAATGCTCGTTACAAATATGACATCTAGAAGTATTATCCAAGAAAATAATTTAGCAGAAACACAATCAGGATTACTACACGATACTAGTCCGTTCCAACCAATCCAAGTACAGGGATGTCACAGTTCTTTGGCAGCTAGCCAACTAATTACACCCTTGGCAGATTGGCATCCTTTGGGCTTAGTACCATTGGTATACCTATTATGTAGACATTGTAGCTAATAAGAATATTTAATATTAACTCAGGAAATATGTGTGCACATGGCGTTACAGAAAATCATATGCACTTGAGTTTGTATTACACTTGGTTCTCTTACGTTTGTATTTTACTTTTTACAAAACGGTTTGATACATTTACCTCTTTCGTAACAAAAATTGAGAAGTAAGAAGGAACGAAAGAAAATATTTGCTACACAAGGCAGTATAAAAGACAGATTTTCTCTTGAGAATAAATCCAATATGTATATTTTCATACGATTTGTTCTCAATCTTTAGACGGCAATTTTTTGTCTTTCCTCTAGTATACACAGAAAGATGACATAAACTCGAATATTTTTATTTTATATCGTATGCTTTCTTTTTTTAATAAGACAAATTTGTATGAATTAGTACTAAATGTATAAGTGCATTTGTACACGAGGTAATAACAATCGTTATTAAATTTAAATCGTAGACTGTATGTCTTACGCTAATAATAATACTGGTAATAAAGGAAATTATTATTTGATCGTTTGACAATGTTTAATTTTATTCAACATTAAAACTTGTTATGTAAGAAATTCAATGTACTTTATTAAATTTTTATATTAAATGCTACTATTCAAAGTAAATAAATGGAAATATCTTAACAACGGTTTCAGATATGGATGTAAGGTTTTCACCATTAATTTTATTTTAAAATTATACATTGAAATAATGTATCACATGACCACTTTCCTATTTAAAAAATTGGTTGACCGTGCAGGCCAACCATAGAACTTCCCGCTTAGTTTCAATTTTAAACGCTTAAAATGATTTTTTTTTTGTTAAAATACCAAAAAACGAAAATTTGTGAATTTTTAAACAACGATAACTTTTGAATGCGTCGTTCGATTTTCATTAAAAAAAAGCATTCTACGCAGATTTTAAAGCATAAAAAGAAAATGTACAGGTTTATATTGATTGGTTGAGAAATCTGGAAGATATGTTAAAAAAATACCAAAAAATACCAAAAAACGAAAATTTGTGAATTTTTAAACAACGATAACTTTTGAATTCGTCGTTCGATTTTCATTTTTAAAAAAGCATTCTACGCAGTTTTTAAACCACAAAATGAAAATGTACAGGTTTATATTGATTGGTTGAGAAATCTGGAAGATATGTTAAAAAAATACCAAAAAACGAAAATTTGTGAATTTTTAAACAACGATAACTTTTGAATGCGTCGTCCGATTTTCATTTTCAAAAAAGCAGTCGATGCAGTTTTTTAAGCACAAAAAATGTATACATGGTTTTATTATGATTTTTTCGCACGCTTTAAAGTTATTTTTAAAAAACATAAAAATTTCAAAAAAAATTTAGGTTATTTTTTTTAATTTCTTCGGATTGGCTCGATGGATTAACTCTCAAATCTAATCAGATCTAAGTTTTGATACACCCTTTCGAATGACATGTCGTAGAATTCAATCGGTTGATTCGTTTTTGAGAAACTGTACGACAAAAATTTATTTACACACATACATCCACACACACACACACACCCACACACACACGGTCGGACACCTTGGCGGGAATAGTCAGAATGGCTTCCTGGGACCTCAAAACGTGGAGATTTAATGAAAACTCGACTTTCGAAAATCGGACCGAAATCAATAACTTCCCTTTATTGGTAGCGGGAAGTTAAAAAGTTACATTCAAAATAGTGTTTCGAAGGTGGCGGACAACATTGTTGACATCCTAATGAAATAGTATTTTAACATAAAGTGCGTTCCTCAATCAAATCCACCTTCAAATTTTCCTTATGTACGAAATATTAAGCCATTCTGAGACTGTTCACTCACCCTGTATGATACCTTTTAAACAATCAAAATATTGCATCCCTTGCGATTCTTATTTTCTGTACACTATTTTTATTATATTATGTTTTACAAAAGCTGATTTTTGTTAGTTAGAAACTAACATCTAAAATTATTTACTACAATTAGCTACTTTAACTAACCAAAAAATATAAATTATACGAAAATATAGTAAAATCAAATCAATCTTACGTGATTCCAACGTTATTCTCAAAGAAAACAACAGAATGGTAAAATCACGTACATGTAGCTCAAACATGGCAGAAGATTGTACGTGATGGTAAGGTCTGTAATACGATTTGTAGGCGCAGATTTACTCTCTGGAATATTGAAATGTTTAATACAAATAAATCAACTAATACATTTGGTACATACCAAAAGTTTGCCATGCATAATTTAACGGCTTCAAATTCAGACTACCCTAATTGGTAAATGTTTAGCTTTATGCACAATTAATGTAAAATGAAAATAAACAATTGTACGTCTTGCCAAATAAGAGCATAGCATGTACACGGAAAATTACACTTTCTAACTGTAATATATTACTATACAGAGTGTTAGTGAACTATCTTTAAAATAAACGGTACCAGGAACTGGCACATACTTTCCCACAAACATATTTAAATTATTAAACAGATTCACTGTTACTTGTAGGGTGGGGTAGGAGAGGTGATTTTTTATTAAAGTTGTTTTTCCATAAAAACCATAAAATAACGGGAAAACCAACTTTTCTCAAAAACGGCTCGAACGATTTTGATTAAAATTGTATAGTTTATATTACTTTAGGTCCCTAATAAACCATAAAATTTTATTCAAAATCGATATAGCCGTTTTTGAGAAAAATAGATTTTTCCGTTGTTTTAAGGGTTTTTATGGGAAAATTACCCTTAAAAATAAAAAACTCACAAAAAGGAAAAAACTCCTGGAGATACCGTGAGTTAGTACCTCCATACCAAATTTCATCAAAATCGGACGACTGGTTTAGGCTCTAGGTCTGATAACATCCACACACACGTAGACACACACACACACACAACGACACCCCTACAGACATCACTACGAAAACCACTTTTTTAGGTTCAGGGGGACCCAAAACGGATATTTCCACCAAAAACTCAAACTCGAAAATTTTTACGAATACAATACTTTCTCCATATAGGCCTACTATGGTATAGGGGAAGAAAGTAAAATTGTAGATATGCTCCTATGGTCAAGACAAACAAAAATAAACGGTAGCAGGAACTGGCACATACTTTCTCACAAACATATTTAAATTATTAAACAGATTCACGGTGACTTGTAGGGTGGGGTAGGAGAGGTGATTTTGTATTAAAGTTGTTTTCCCATAAAAATCCATAAAATAACTGAAAAAACCAACTTTTCTCAAAAACGGCTAGAACGATTTTGATTAAAATTTTACAGTTTATAGTACTTTAGGTCCCTAATAATCTATAAAATTTTAATCAAAATCGTTAGAGCCGTTTTTGAGAAAAGTTGGTTTTTCCGTTATTTTAAGGGTTTTTATGGTACAATTACCCTTAAAAATTAAAAATTCACAAAAATAAAAAAAACTCCTGGAGATATCGTGGATTAGTACCTCCATACCAAATTTCATCAAAATCGGACGACTGGTTTAAGCTCTAGGTCTGATAACATCCACACAGACACACAGACACACATACAGACACACACACAGACATCACTCCGAAAACCACTTTTTTGGGTTCAGGGGGGCCCAAAACGGATATTTCCACCAAAAACTCAAACTCGAAAATTTTGACGAATACAATACTTTCTCCATATACTATTGTATAGGGGGAGAAAGTAAAAAAAAAAACATATAAACATTTGTCTAAAATTCCTAGATTTTTGTCAGTCGGCCTGTAAGTGTTTTTTACAAATGGTTTTACTATTTAAGATCTATTTAAGTTAGAAACTTGAAACTAAGTATACATGTGTACATTAGTAAGTAAAATGACTGTTTAAAACTACTTTGCTGTAACTAAAGCCGTTTCAAAAAGGCGGCCGTTTAAAAATTTCAAACCTAAATAACTCAAAAACCGTACATTTTAACAAACAATTTCATAACCACTTTTTTGTAGCATCATCCGATAGGGATTCAAAAGGGCTACAAAAACGATACCCTGACATTTTTTGTAAAAATGTATACTTTTTGAGTAATTTAGTTTTGAAATTTATAAACGGCCGCCATTTGGAAACGGCTTTCGTTGCAGCAAAGAAGTTTTAAGCATTTATTCTACTTTTTAATGTACATACTTATACCTAGTTTAAAGTTTCTAACTTGAATAGATTTTGAGTTTTAAAGCCATTTGTAAAAAACACAGACCGACTGACAGAAATCTAGGAATGTTAGACAAATGTTTATATGGTGTTTTTTTGTTTATCTTGACCCAAGGAACTTATCTACATTTTTTTTAAAGAGACATCCTCACACACGCACTATGGAACTCAAATTTACATTCCTGAAAATTAATTTTAAGTCCTTTAGCAGTAATATGTTTACTACAAACTCCACAGGTCGACATTACAAACTCAAATTTTTATATCACATTACTATTTCTAAATATAAACGATTTCAGCCAACTAATAACTCCGCAAATATATATAAAAAATACGTATATTTATAAACTCTTAATACATCTACTACACCAAAATTAAACTTCGCTAAATCATTCCGTACTCCTATTAGATATAAGATAACGCCCGACTATGTCCTCTCTCCACGAAATCTGATTCATGACTGATTGTGCATTGTGTATTGAAATTGTGTCCTTAGCAGTGAACGTGTTAAAAGGGTTTAGATTCAAAACCCTTTTAATAATAATTATTAGTTAGTCTTTAATATATTTTACATGTAGTAAGATATGTGTTTTTTTTTTATGTGAACCTATATTTAAAAGGAAACTAATAGCAATAATATTCCATTAACAAGTTGCCTTTAGTTTACAAAAGTCAGACATAGTATAATGTTATTATTGTTAATTAAATGTATAACTTTAATTATTCAGTTGTGATACTTTACGTAGAAATAGTTTACGACGATCTCAAAGAAAATATATAATCTTCATAATTCAAAAAGTTTTGTTTTATTAGGTGATACACAATCACAAGTTATTTGTCAACTATGAAAATATTTTGATTTTATAAGGAGAAAAGTACAGAAACATATTTTTAAGTGATTCAATCAAAACATTTAATTTTATTTCAATGCGTTTAAAACAGTTTCTGTAAACGCTTCAAGAAGCAAATGAAAGCACAATTAACAGTAAGACATTTTGTCTTTTAGCACATTATTAATGAGTTACTTAATGACTTCCCACTGTCAATTTCCTTCTCAAGTACTGCTCCGGGAAACATTTCTCCTTATATATTTTTTTAATTGCACAGTTCAAATCTTTTTATAAATGCTCGCTGCATCAGAAGATTCTATCGCCGATCTAACCGATAAGGTATTACCATAATATATACTGTTTTACTGTATTTTATATATTTTTAAGTATCGCTGGTACATTATTTAGTTGCTTTGTTGTTCGCGTTATTAGGAGACAAATTATCTTATAAAAATCCTCGTCAATTACCACCCACAATAACGAAGGTAGTTTTAAGTACAAATATTGATTGAAACATAAAATTGTTAGTTAAACACAGATTTTCTGTCAATAAATGTATATGATTCAACACAGTTTTAATAGTAAGATTTTGACGTAAGATCGTTTTCGGTAACCAGCTTATGACTGGTATTATGGGATATTATAATCTTAAAAGATTGTATTTACTATAAAATTTTTATTTCGACATTTTATATTTCATTATTAGAGTCTTATATGTTTTATAAAATGAGATGAACAATAATCAGCATAAGACTGAATTTTGTTGTAACATTATCACATATATTATTTCTCAAGGCAATTGTTTTGTCGGTACGCCATAACTTCCTTAATACATCATCAAATTACATGAATGAGGCATCATTTTAAAGCTTTCCTCAACCGCTACACCGGAAAAATATACAAAATACAATTATAAAAAAAAAAATACAAAAAAAAAGACATGAAGGATCCGAAAGTAACAGTGATGTATGATCAAGGATGTTGTAGGGATATTTTCCTGGCGTTGGCAACACTGATGATAACAATACCCAGCTGGAGGGCTGCCGTTACGCAACTACATTGCTATTTTAATGAATTGTATATTTAGTATCGTATAGTGTAGTGTACTTCAATTAAGTGGGATTTAAGTAAGTTAGAATGCGAATGCTTCGCACTGGTCAGCTAGTTATTTTTATTTTATATTATGAAGTTAATGGAGTTTATTAAGTGTTTATTATTTAAGAATAATCACAATAACTTTAAAATATTTGTTGTTATTCACAACTTATCTGTTGACACACTCATCTTTCGAAATCCATTTGGAAATATTTTTTACTCATACAAGTACGTAATTACGATGGAATTTTATAGAAATTTACACTTAAAACAAATTCCGCAGTATATTAGGGACTAAACAATGCTTTTTAATGATGGACAAAAATACAAGGTATATAATTAATAGTAGTCAAAGCAATGCCTCAATAATTTGTAGATAAACTACAACGGCGTTTCACCATTCACAACCGACTTCGTCAGGTGTCTTATTTAAGTGTTGAGCTCCTACACCTGACGAAGCCGGCTGTGAACGGCGAAACATTGCTGTAGTGAATCTAAAAATCATAAAGAAACTGTTTTGACAACTATTAAATATATATATATATCTATATTGTATATAAAGGCAATAATTCTTTCATAGAGTGAGTAGACTTTATAAAACCTATATGGTCCTATAAAGAATGTAATACAAAAACAAGTATTACGTGTGAAATAAAACAATTACATTCAATTTAAATATATTATTTTATTACTGTTTATTTATGGGCATAAATATTCTTTCAACTAAATTAGATAAATGATGTTTAATATTATGTTACATTTATTTATTTATGTATTGAAAAGAATCAGTCAACTTGTAGCATGCTTTATTTGACTTTCCGCTCTGGAAAATAAATACAGACATACAGTATTGTAACAACCCAGCATTAACCACATAATTTTTCAATTAAATCAGTATTGTGAGCATTAATTTGGAATTGCTCATTTCAAGTTTATTGGAAGTTCAAGTTGCTCATTCTACATTCTTACAATGAAACACTATTGCTTAACGCAATAATTGAATACCTTTATCACTTTTGAATATACGATATATTTTTTGGGAGAATATTAATCAATAAGCATTAAACCTTTATTATTTTAAAATGTAACGTCTAAACGTTTTCACAATATTAATCGTTGAAATAACTATTAAATTATTTTGCCTTAGTTTGAACTACTTTTATCAAATTTAACTACCTAAAGGACAATTATATTTTCGAGTTTAAAAAAAATGTTTGGCATTATAGTTGTGAATTAAGCTGTAGAAAAGTTAAAACTTCAGAGGTGAAACAATTTATTTTACTTATTGGTGTTTTCGTAAACGACTTAAATTTAAAGTATTTTGTCAACTTCTTTTGGATTATGCTGTAGCTAATAGTTTGATATAGTATCTATCTTTAATGATTGGTCAATAATGTAATCAAGAATAATTTTTTAAGTGTGTAATTAATACTATATTTATGTTTTATAAAATTATTTCTTTCTTCTTAATAACATAGTTTGCAGAATAATTAGTATAATAGTTTAATAACTGTTAGCAGTAGTGTAGATGGAAACAAAAACTGGTGTATTCAAAATAAGAAATATGAAATTGATAAATGTTTTTATATAGTTATATTTAGAACTAATTACGAAACTTGTTTACGCTTACGATAAAATGACGAAAAATGGTTACTACTTGTTATGTAGACCTAAAGTTAAACATTTTTATTTCGTTACTAAAAATGTTTTTGTTTCTTGAGCTAATAACTTTTACAATTTTACATCAATAAATTGTTTAATTGCATGTAGGAATTCTTTAAACCTTTCTCTACAAAAAAGGTAGTGAACACTTTTGGATTGGTACACAATTACTATATTTGGCGAATTTTTGAAAATATGCTTGCACACGCACCGAAATGACTTGGTGTCACAAAACATTAACATGTACGGTTAATAGCTAATGTATGATTTCATAAATAACTGTTTGACTATGGGAAAACAAATTTATGTTAAATTATGGGAAAACAAATTTAAATTCCTTTTGTTTAATCAATTTTATAATTGTAGATGTTTTAGTTATGTTACATACAAATGCTTCGTACACAGTTTATATCTAATAGGAGTCGATATTTAGAGATTTTATGTTAAAAATAAATCTCAAGTCCCTATAATAAGTGATGTCAATAACCACTGCAACAGACATTTGAAACTTTCGGGTATACTGTATTGTATAAACTAAGTCAGAGTTACAATTTACTTAATAATATATCAATATTAAACAATATGAGTCAGTTCTTAATTTATTGTTCTCTGGAAAAAGAAGAGGTAACTTATGTGACGAGAGTTCAGTATTTGAAATGACAAAAAAGAAGACGGTTATCAGGATCCATATGATCGATAACTGAAGCATAGCCAAGTATTACTAAAGTCGAAAGTGCTTTGGCATCTAGCCAAATAATTACTCCTTAGCAGATTGGATCCAATTTACTTCAATACAATTAATTTACCTGTCTTTAGTCTAGGAACACGCTGTTCAAAGATAAATAATTTTTTGAATTATTACTAAATTATACATTTTATTCATCAATGCTATGTATATAGTGAATAATTATTAACAAAGGAGTTTATTTAACATTTATCACAAAATACAAACTTTAAAAGTACGACTAAGAGTGAAAAATAACATATTCATGTTATTGGGATATAAATAAATATCAAATCACATTACTCTGCTTAGAACTATAAGTATATTATTTCAGAAATAAATATAAAACACCTATGCCTGTAACTATTTATTGGGAATAGTAAAAGTGTAATATTAAAACACTTTGTGATTATTAAAACAATAATATAGTGGGAAAACACTTGTATTTATAACTTGTTACAATAGAATAACTTGTATAATTTTGTTATAGGTTTAGTTGAGTTTGACTAGGAACTCGTTAAACGCAAATTTTAATCAAACACGTTTACCTTAGAGATATTAATTGTTTAATTATTTATCGAAATTGAAACCAGAAAATACTTTACAATTTAATTTAGCAGAAAGTAAAACGCGGTAAGAAGGAAACATTGTTAATTTAAATAATTAATAGTTTACAAGTAGTATATCAGAAAATCAGGTTTTCTGTCTTAAATTTTTCAAAACTAAAAATGTTTTGTTTAATTATTACTATGTTTTTAAATGTGTAATATTATAATAAAGTACAATGTTAAATTGCGTACTTTGAAGTCGTTTTTATAAAATGTACTTTAAAACTATTTCAATATAATATATAAAGCAAAATGTAAATAACAGTTATGTTCACGAGTACATTACAGAGGACTTGTGTTGTTTTTGTGAGAAATAATTAATGCAGAACATCCAGAGGTTGGGTAAGTAAAGAAAATTTCCTTTATCTCAATTTGTATATTTTTTTTTCTAGTGCTGTTTTTGTAATCAACGCCTCTACTACACAAATGTATTTAGTAACAGTATTGTATTCTAACTGTAACTGTTAATACTATACAAACTATTCGACCAACTTTTAATAAACATTACACCACAACTAGAATGTAAGTAATTGCTGCTTTTATTATTCACTTGAATTACTATTTACTAAATTTATTTCTGCGAGAAAATTTGTTTACTACATTCTTCTTGTCATTCTCTAAGAGAATAACCATAACAATTGATTAAATACGGTTCTCTAGGATAATTCGCTTACACTCCGACTATATTGTTAGTGATGAAGTAATATTTTCTGAAAAATAAGATGTTACCGAACAAATTTTAAGATCAAGGTTCCATTGTTTACATTTTTTACTAGAAGAAATAATTTAAATTAATGTTACAAAAGAAGAAATAAAAAGTTAATTATATGTAAAAAGTAATAAT
The DNA here is from genome assembly GCA_018207615.1 of Philaenus spumarius. Lineage (NCBI taxonomy): Eukaryota > Metazoa > Arthropoda > Insecta > Hemiptera > Aphrophoridae > Philaenus > Philaenus spumarius. The sequence goes on from JAGFPH010006254.1 coordinate 43,048, forward strand.
TGTTATAAGGTATACTTTATAGTTACAAACGTTTACTATCACATATCAATTATAACAAAGCCGTGAAAGGTAACAAACTCGTTCCCTCTTCAGAATAAAACATTCACTACCAGACAGCAACGATTTGAATAAAATAACAGATAAAAGAGCTGTGTGCTCTCATATTTCCATTAACACCTGATTTCAAAATTTGAAGCAATTATTTGTATTTCTAACTTTTAGGTTAGGTTTTTATTAAAGTGTAGACCTGAGCCTTGCTGGTTCTTTTAACCTTTATTATAACTGCAGTAATAACATATACAAAATAATTTGATTTGAACATTTAACATTATTTACTATCTTAGCTTGGTGTTATTAAGCCTACATATTTATTTTAAAGAAAACATACATGCTTATAAGTATACAAGTTTTCAACGAGCCATTAAGTGGTTTTGCCCTAGTAAATTGTAATTTAAATACAAAAGCAACATGAGCAAGATCGTTTCCCAATGCGTTTAGTATTATGGCAAAGTATACTGCTAACATATACTTATACTACATGAAAATTGGAAAATATGTATATATTTAAAATTATAAAGTGTTATTGAAATAATGTAGTCGTGCAATAAAATATATACTAATTACATCTGAATGTGTAATTAACGTATTATGTCATATTTTCTTATAAATAACTAATGAGATTTACTTGTGTGAAGATAAAGTTGACAGAATAAAGTTTGAAACTCTACTAATACGTGTATTTATTTACTCATGTTTTAAAGACAATAATGTAAACAAACTTATTAGTTGTATTATTTTGTATTTAAGTTGTATTCTACCGATCTTAACTACTATCCACTAGTAATAAGTATAATTAAACTAAGCAATGAAAAAGAATATTAGGTTAATTATTTTTATTCCGGATGGAGGGGGAATGCATTAGGCACCATCAGAAAGCATGTGTGGTGTGTGACTCCGGTTCATCCGGTATACCCACTAAACCATAACTTCCATTTCCTGTACAGGCAGTGTCTCCGCTTTAGCACTACTTCAGATTGGTGTCTTTAACAACCATAACAGGCTTCATCTTTTACTTTCTGCCTGGAGACAGTTCTACAACCTGGCTTCTGTAATCTTTTGCCGTAGAGTGCTAAACCTGGTTCCAAGATTCTTAGCTTATTACATCTTTGCTACAATAATATTTCCCGGTATAGGCAAGCCAATCTTTTCCTCCATGTCCCGTATTTCGTCCCCCCATCTGACAGAAAAATGTGTGCTCAACATCGTCTAACACGGAATCGCTATTTGGCCACACTGGGATTTCCAATGTTCCTTTTTTCGCCAGGTACGACGGGAAGCAAACGTGTAAAGTCAGCATCAGGGTCATACAGAAATTCACCTCTCCATGTGGTGGTTTATCCATTTGAAGACATTGTTAGTTAAGCCAGCAGTCCATCTATATCTGGTCTCTTGTTTCCATCTTTCCTGCCAGAGTCTGAGCGTTTGCTCTTCAGTTTCTTCCTTAACCTTGGCTTCATCAATTCTCTGGAATATAAGCATCCCCTCCATTGCTACCAGGTCGATAGGGGATTACTTACAATAACTAGCACAGCTGATTCCGACACGGTCCTATAGGCACAAGTCACTCTAAGTAAGGATCTCCGTTGCACAGCCCCCATCTTATTTCGACAGGATTTTTCATCAGAGCTTCCACCCTGGTTTCGTATCCAGACAAAAAAACTGCGAACCCATACTGGTTAATTAAATACAAACAATTATAACGACGGGATGCGAATTAATTTAACAGTTTATTCTTTATATGATACGAGTATCTGTTATTAAGTAATGATGGACCTTTTCCGCAGCATTATCAGTTTTGTTCTAAAGTGTAACATACAGCTCGATACATCCTGACATTTGATTTATCGGTGTGAAATATTTATAAAGCAGATACCAAAGGTTGTTTGGATGAATTCCAATTGTTGGAGCCTGAATGATAGCATTTTGAATTGTTGCCAGTTATCTAAAAACTACATAAACCAGATAAACCAAGAAATATTTATTTGCTTGTAAAATAAACAAAACAATATAGATAATTGAGTCATTTTCTGTGTGTTTCTAGAAATGTCTGTTACATGAATAACTAATGTTTTAAGTTATTTATTTATAAAAACGATTTCATTTTCTAAATTGGTTAAGAACTTTTATGATTGTCAAATTATTCCTTTATTATCTTTTGTTATTAATCGTTGCTCACTTGATTATTTTACATGTTAATGTACCATCCTATGAGGGTGTATTAATTAACAGCCCTCCTTATTTCATTATTTTTGAATAGACCAACTTAAGTTAGTAATTTAGTAGTATAACTTAATTAAACAAATAAAAGAGCACTGTGGCGACAAAATCACACTGATTTAAATAAAAACCCCGAACCACAAAACAAGGAACAAAAACGATAACTAAACTACTAAATTGTAAGTTATGTTTAATACGTACATTTCGATGACATGGTCATCATCCTCAGAGGGTTTTAACACTACTAGTTGTTTAGTTATTGTTTTTGTTCCTTATTTTGTGGTTCGGGGTTTTTATTTAAATCAGAGTATAACTGAAGCTTTAAATACAAAAAACTCCAGTTCCTGGAAACAGTTAGCAATTAGTTTAGAAATATCTAAGAACAAGTATATAAGGAAAACATAAATTAGACATATTGATAAATTGGTAATACGTTGTCATATTTATCACAACGTAATCCTCTGATAAAGATACCTAATTTCAATCACCCTTTTACTTCTATAATGTTAACGCCTTTTACAAAAATCTTAAGCTTTTTAATATTGGTAAGTAGTTTAATTTTTGTCATGTGTTCGCAAAAATAAAATAAATCTCTTAACATGAACAAATATCATGTAGCATAAGAGTTAGTTATTATAAAAAACAAAAAGTTCTACTACAAAGAGGAGCTAAAACTACATTAAAGCTAAGCATAGCTATGATTAAAAATTAGTTTTGTAAATATTCCAACATAATATTATTAAGTCCATTCTAACGTTCTAAGTACATATTTTAACTTAGAAACATATTTATGTTAATAGATTTTAACTGTGTAGTTATTCGTTTATAATATGAAATCGTTATCATACCATTAAACGCTATAACCAATATTATCTTACATTATGGTGCAACACACTGTCAAACCGAATTTAAATACTTGCAAATGTTAAATGACAGGTAAATGACCTGTAGACGTTATGAGGGCAGTGATTATACAAATGTCAGAATTGATAGATATATTATTTAAATATCACTTTTATTACGTTTTAAATTAACGATTTCTAGAGTATTTATAATCTGTTTAATTCTGTTTTAATCACAACTGTCGATTTAAGTACGATTTTTTTTTAATTCGAACGCTTTACAAATTAATTAAGTGAATATATATTATATTATATTATATATAACAAATTTGAAATATGTAACTATAGTATAAATACAGCAGTACTAAAATTATATGTGAACATTGTAACTAACATAAAATCAATTTTTAAATATTTTGTACCAATAGAATAGAAATAGTTTAAAAGCAAAGCAACAATATAAACACTACATAATGTAAATTGTAATGCTTTAGACGTACAACATCAACCATATTTGAAATATGGAGAAATTTAAACGACAAAAAACTTCACACCTCATTAGTTACGATATAACATCCATACAAGTTGAGTCAGCTGGTAGTGACAGACGTTCAGGCTTGATAGCTGTCAAACTTTACCATACTGATTTGGTTATTATCGATGTAACGGAACTAAATATATTTCAAGTTTATTCATTTTTATTTTTTAAGCAATTTAAAACTCAACTAAATGAATATTAAAAAACGAATGAAACTAGAATTTATTACACTTTAAATACATTCATATATTTTGTGTAGCCTATTAAAAAATAATAAGCGGTACCAGAAACTGGAACATACTTTCTCACAAACATATTTAAATTATAAACATACTCACTGTGACTTCATAACTGTATTAAAGTAGGAGAGTATCTAATAAATATTATCATTAGCTAGAGAGAAAACTATTCGATCGACTTAAAAAATGTTTGCACCAAACAAGTCAATTAGGCCTGTATGGATGCAGATAAGAATGTTTTGAAAAACAACCCCCTTTTTGGCAAAAAAACCCCAAAAAATATTCCCTCCCCTACTTTAATACAATTATGAAGTCACAGTGAATCTGTTTAATAATTTAAATATGTTTGTGAGAAAGTATGTGGGAGTTTCTGGTACCGTTTATTAAAAGGTAATATTATACGTTATATATACACATAGTGTTCATACAGTCCCTTTTACCTCCCTCATTATTTTTGTTTAGTGAAAATAAGTTAACAATATTGTGTATATATCTTGTTTTGCATAGCAGGAATGTTTTTTATACAACTGACCCGCTATGTTTTCGGGGGGCTTAGGTAGAAAGGGGGATTACCGTATTCAAATATAAAGGTAGGCCATGTAATACCCCATTGAACAGCTTATTAAAAGAGACACACAATGACGCAAACTAGAGCTTAATATCTTACTTCTTTTCATATTAAATGGGCAATCAAAGTTATTTAAAATAACCTACTCATTCCTAATATTAACAAATTAATAGCCTGCTTTGATGTTAGGATAACAATATCATTTTTCCAGAACTTTGATTGTCCATTACTTTGAAACGAAGCAAGATACTAAGCTCTAGTTTGCGCCATTCTGTTTCTCTTTTAATAAGCTTTTCAATGGTGTATTGCATGGCCTTTCTTTATATTTGAAATTGTTTACCCTTTTAACCCTCTCAAGCACCCAACAATTTTAAATGTTCAAATAGGTTAAAAAAGTGTCCTGTTATGCAACACAAGATAACAAGATTTTGTTAATTTATTTTCAATAACAATAATAATAAAGGGGTCAAAGGGACTTCACTCTGTGTATTTCTAAAAGTAAAAATGAACACAATTCTCACAAAAAAAGTTTACTAGCCAAACGCGTTTCAACGACAAAGTCGTCATCTTCAGTGGCACATAAGCTACAACTAAATTATAACTCTGTGTATGTTTAGAAAGTAGTACCGGTACCTTATAACTCATATTATTTTATTTAGAATACTTATTTTATTACTTGCCTAAAAAGTACAACATCACAAAACTATATTTACACAGTTTATTTTTGACCTATTTTGTAATTAACTTTTAAATTCTTACAAACGAAATAACCATTAGTTTTGTATTAATTTCGGGGAATTTTATAAAATTTAGCAATTTATGGTTTTATTAACTAGTTTAATTATTAAAACGTATTTTTAAACTAAGGATTAATTTCATATTAGTATAAATTTTATTTTTTTAAATTAAAAACTAGTTTTATAAAATTGTATATTTGCTATTGTACAATTAATTAATTAAGTGAATATTTTGAACTCAAATTTATAAATATTTAGTTAATTTTACTTTCATAAAATATTTAAGAAATAAAATGATAATACACAAAACTAGTAGTTTTTAATAATTAATTCAACTATTACTTGGTTAAAAATTATTTAGTGTACCAGATCCATTATTTTATAAAATAATGTAAGCTAGTATCAATTAAGTCAAATGTAAACACACTCAAATTTAGTTTGTAAAGCTATTGTATAGTTTCTGATTTGTTAATTTAGTTTCTTTACTACGTTATCTAAGCTATTCCAGGTTCTGTGAGCGTTGCGTTCGTGCATATTTACTGACAACCAAATTGTATTATGGTTCATTAATAGTTGGCAATAGGAAACATTTAAATTTAATAGTTTGAAATTAATATTTTAAATATTTCAGTGCTTTTAAATGTTTCCGCGCTCAGGTAGTCGTTACTTGAACAATTAAATTAACTTTACATTCCCTTCTCTGTCTTCATGCCAACACGGCAACTCCATTGTTGAAGTGAAGCCAGTAATCTATGCTACACGATCCGTATCCAGTGCCAAAAGGAAATCTCTTAACCCTTTGCCTTCCTGAACCCCATTAATGCTATATACTGCGTACAACAATGGCAGACAAATTCCTGGTAAACTTTGGGATTACGACGAACAGATTGACTTTAATCTAAATCCATATATCAGAAATGCAATTAGTAGTCGTAATTACAGCTTTTAGGACTATATTAGTGTTTTATCAATACATTATAACATTGTTTATTTTTAGAACTACTTTAATTTGGACTACAAGTTGCCATATTTGAACTTCAGAATAATTACAAAGGTACAATTCCGATAAGGAATACTTAAGGTACCAGTCTCCCAGTACAACTCGTGTCTCAAGTAAACAAGTGGCCCAAGTATTGCGAACAAAAACAATTTTTAACAGTTGACAAGTGCCGCCTATGCACAACTATTTCTGCAGGATTTTATGTTTGTGATGTATATGTGAACAATGGGCTAGTGTTAGTGGTATTGGTTGACCTGATGATGCTGCCCGTGGGAGTGAAACATGCAGCCATTACTAGAAAAACAAGAACAACTATTGACCAAAATTAAAGTAACTTATGTTAAATAAATAAGTAATCTAACTTATTGTTAATAATGTTTGTTTGTATATTTAAGGGTCTGCTGTAGTGGTGGCCGTCTTGGATTTGTATACCATAAGAGCAATGTTAAATTTCATACCATTTATTTCGTTTATATTTTATCATAAAATTGTTTGCAAGGTCTGATTTTAAGCAAAATTACAATAAGCATCCGTTTTGCATTTTATATATTTTTTAATGCTTCTTTTGTTATGTAATTGACATTTTGTAAGTACAAAGTTTGAAGTTTTTCCTAACACAATAAAAAATTAATAATAATAAAGCTTTATTATACAATGAAGGTTACAATAATTTCTTTTTTCAAGCTTATTAGACAATGGTTTTTTTAACCGTCTGTCGGTTGGAAGACTATTAAACCTTTTTACTTTAACACCTCTAGCTCTATGTGTTACATGCATAACGCTAACAAAACATTACAAAACAACAAGAAATAGTCATCCTAAGCCTCACACCCATACATAATTACATAAATACACAAGCACTCCCTCACACACACGCACACCCTCACACACACTCAGAAAATACTATATGCCAAGACAAGTAAAAATAAATTACGTTGAAAACTAGACAAAGATTAACGACAATATGAACATTTTTGCAAAGACTGCCAGCAACAACACAAATATTAACAAATGGCTGAGGGGGAGCAAAGACATGAAAACAAATACAATTTACAACTTTAATAAATCAATTCGCGGACTAATTCCCATCTGCATTGCCAAGCCTGTTGTACGTACCGAGCAAGATTTTTCCAATTTCCCCCGTTAAGCTGTACAAGTAATTCCTCCCAACTCAACTAAAAAATTTTCCAAAATATTGTAAAAAAAAACCAAAAAACCAAAATAATAATAATGAAAAAATCAAAAGTAATTTGCAAGCCGGATCCGACATTTTATAAAGAATATTCAGTTTTTGTTTTCAGCACTCAATTTACAAATGATGGATTTATAAAATGGTTTGAGATGAGGCAATGTCAAAGCTCTCAGCTGCAAGAAATTGCACTGTTTAGATACGGTTATAGAGAGAAGCGACTGCGTTTCCAGTTGCTTTCTCGTTTACTGGAGCAGACCCTGGTAACTCCTTCAACGTTACACTTTTGTTTTTCTTAATCTAATCATTTGTTTTAAGGTATAATTTTATGGGAATTGGATCTTTATTTGCGGAATAATATTAATGCAGTTGTGTCAAATGTCCCTGCCTTTATTTTCAGGAAAAAAAAATTACTTTTTTAAGTAGCACAGAGTATGTTATAGTCAACGATACAACACGTCGTACTGCCCTGCCGTTTGCTTAAATTATATGCTAACTTGATTTCAAATATAGTGCTGACATTTTCATTTACCTCAAATTCTTGAAGTATTAAAATGTAAATAGCGTTTCAATAACACGACCAAACATAATTTTCCCAATTTTAGCCAGTAGATATCTTTTTTTACAAGTATTAAGTTTTTATATGAGAACGGTATACATCGTATTATCTAATAAATGAGACATTTTATAATTATTATGCCTGGTCATTTGCCTCTTATGAAAACAAGGGTGTAAAGGTAGTTATCTGATTTGTATTAATACCAGATTCTTAAAAATGACAACCCCCGAATTGGGAGTATCTTCAATACACACTGCATTGCTTGCTACGCACACCAACCAACGTATTGTTAGAATTTTCAATACACAGAGCATTTCGTGCTTCGCACGCCAACCCTCGTATTGGGAGAATTTTCAATACACCAAGAATTGCGTGCTTCGCACGCCAACCCTCGTATTTTGAGAATTTTCAATAAACAGCAATGCGTGCTTCGCACGCCAACGCCCGTATTGGAAGTATTTTCAATACACAGAGCATTGCGTGCTTCGCACGCCAACACCCGTATTGGGAGAATGTTCAAACAAAGAGCATAGCGTGCTTAAAAAATATAAATATACTGTATAAAATGTACTCTATACGTTTCCCTGTTTTTTTTTTTTTTTTTTTTTTTTTTTTTTAATAACGCCTTTTAAACTAATATATATAGGCTAAGCTTTATTTTGTGGCAACTCAAGTAAGTAAATGGAGACTTATAAAGTTCGCCAATACAACATCAAATTGTCATGGGTTTCACAGTCCCAAAATCACCAGTTGAGGGTAAATAGGCTTATCAGTTCTGTATTTAATAGCATTACTTACTATTTAAAATTGTTAACAATCTTCCCAAACCCCCCCCCCCAAAAAAATCATAAACGGTATGATATGTAAACAAACGTGTTCTGTTATGCAACCCAAGATGTATACAAAGTATTGTTAACTTATTTTCAGCAACAAAAATGTTAAAGGGTTTACTATGTGCAATATATTAATACCATGTATATATTCGACTACTTTTTCCTTAATTTTTTTTACAGCTATAAATCATTTTTTTTAGTAGTGGTTGGAACAATTTACTCATCTTTAATTATATTATATTAAAAACAAAACAAATGCGGCATTATAATTGCAATAGCAACACCTAACCTAACATTAATTCGTACTGCAAAGATTTAATTCAGGTAAATTACAATAAAAAAAAACAGCGACCAAGACCGGGATTCGAACCCAGAAACTTTACCATACCGTGGTAACGCTCTACCAACTCAGCCACCCTTATGACAGCAGATGTTGGTCGATGTTATCTCACTTGTTTACTGAATGTTTTGAACCAATTGACTGAATACCTCGTACGAAACGACCTTGGAAGCAATCTATTTATATTTGCATCTTAGAGTGATGTTATTTCTAGCTTTTTCAAATTTTTACTTTCTCACTAGACTATAGTATAGAGAAAGTATAGCGATCGCAAAAAAAATCGATGTTGAGATTTTTGTGGAAATATCCGTTTTGGGACCCCCTGATTCCAAAAAAGTAGTTTTTACAAAATGTCTGTCTGTATTTCTGTATGTATGTCTGTATGTATGTCTGTATGTCTGTTGTCTGTATGTATACAAAGCTAGAGCGAAAACTATTCAATCGATTTCAAACAATTTTTGCACCGGACTTGTCAAGTAGGCCTGTATAGATGCACGAAAAACGGATTTGAATTTTTTTTTAAAACAATCCCCTTTTTCGCATAAAAACCCAAAAAACCAGTTATTATTTTTTTACAAAAAAACCGCTTTAACGATTTTGATAAAATTTGGCTTATTTGTAGCCTTCCCTGCCATATGCCAAAAACCGCATCTTTCTAAAAATTATCGTTTAGCTAGTAATAATAATAATAATAATAACTGATTTTTGGTGTTTTTTTTGTCGAAATGGAGAAAACTATTCGATCGATTTCAAACAAATTTGCACGAGACATGTCAAGTAGGCCTGTATAGATTTACGAAAAACGGTTTTGAAAAAATTTAAAAAACAACCTCTTTTTTCGCAAAAAATCCCCAAAAAACAGTTATTATTTTTGTACAAAAAAACCGCTCTAACGATTTTGATAAAATTTGGCTTATTTGTAGCCTTTAATATACCCTACCATATGTAAAAAAAAATCATCTTTCTAAAAATTATCATTTAGCTAATAATAATAATAATAATAACTGATTTTTGGGGTTTTTTTGGCGAAATGGCGAAAACTATTAGCTCGATTTCAAACAAATTTGCACCAGACATGTCAAGTAGGCCTGTATAAATGTACGAAAAACGATTTTGAAATTTTTTGAAATACAACCCCCTTTTTCGTAAAAAAACCCCAAAAAAAAACAGTTATGACTTTTTTTCTTTCTAAAAATTCTCGTTTAGCTAATAATAATACCTGATTTTTTGGGGTTTTTTGGCCATAAAGGGGGTTGTTTTTCAAAAATTTTCGTAATATTTTTTTGTGAATCTATACAGGCCTAATTGACGTGTGTGGTGCAAATTTGTTCGAAATCGATCGAATACTTTTTCTCTCTAGATATACATATTCTGCTTACACACTTCCCCAGCAAAGGTTTATTTCAGCCCACGAGTATTTTTGTTTTGTATTTTTTATTTACTCACAACCTTTTAGAAACAATATTGATTTTTATGTCGCTTTCTTGTTGTATGTTTGATTGTAAAGGTAAAATTATTTATACTTTGGTTAAGTTTGAACTAATTTAAACAAAAAATCACAAATATTTGGCACGCATTTTGTTTTAATCTTGCTGGGCAAAAGGTTAATTTACTAATTTACGATCAAATACAGTTCCAAAAATTGTTCTGTTGAAATAAAGCTAAACCCATAAACATTCGATAATAGCAAGTTTATAATAAAATGTATGTACTTACAATGCACATATTTTTAAAATGAATACTATTTACTTCGTATCTAATTATATTATGTTACAAAAAAAGTTAAAGCAATGGTAAACATTAAAACTTTAATATAAAAGCGTAAAATAATGTATAAAAGTAAAATTAATTGAATTTTTATTCGTTTTGCAAAAAACCATTATACAAGACGGATGTAAAGCGTTTTTTGTGACTTTTATTGTTTCATATATGACCTGATATTAATCTCCTAAATGCTGAGGTTAATACTAACATTCGGCGAAAGAAATTTGTGCAATCTATTTGCTGTCAGATTAAAGTTCAAACGGTTTAATTAAATACCTCTGGGGGCAATTTGTAACGACACAAAACGTTTTGGCAGTTACAATACCATTATGCAAATGTATACTTTTGAACAATTGCTTTAGGCTTGATATTTATGAGCCAACTTCGCATACAAAGGTAATTTTATCGTGAGTATTACCTAAACACAATAAGCAATTAAACAAAAACAATTATTGCTATACGATAGGAAACACAATAACTACTAATTAAAATTTAGTAAATAGTACAGAAAAATTTGTTTATGCGTTTCAACGAAATCAAAAGTTTAGAAATTTTAATGGAAGTTCGTTGGAGTTGGAATACAAAATTGTTAAATCTAAAACGTGACGGTAAGTAAAAATAACCCAATACACAATAAACAATTACTTATAGAAACAATTACGTTACAAAACAATCCTTTGCTACGTGCATTTATAGGAAACCTCCTTCATGGGTCGTGGACGGAAGCACGTATTCGCACTCATCTCTGAAATCAATTTAAATAAATTCACCCTGATAGATTAAAAAATATGAAAGTGTAAAGATGTGGTTCAACAGACAATTTTCATAAAATTTGTGTAACACAACTAAAATGTAACTAAAAAATACAGAACTTAATTATTTTGAAATAATTTGTTGGCAATATTACATTAAAATACCCATATGTTTTTATATTTTTTTTAGTGAAATAATAGTTAAGTTTGTTACAAATAAAATTAATAATGTTACAAACGAAATAATAGTTTACCTTAATGAAAAAAAAGATTGAGAATGATTTCATTTTGTTGGAACCAAAAGGACCAATACAATGTATTTAAGACTAAAATAATTGTTATAATCTAGAAATCAAATATAAATAAATATGAACACTTACTGTAGAATTCTAAAAAGTGAAGCGAAACTGTGATTTTAAAATGTATTAGTTTATTATAAAGTAAATTAACGAAAGTTATCTAAATTAACAATGATTTTATTTATATACAAAATCATAATAATGTTTAATTTATATTACTTTATTTTTTTATTTTAATTTTAATTTAATCCCTAAAAACAAAGAAAACTTTGAATAAAAATGTTGTATTCATTTTTGTAATTAATAGGATGGGTAAGTTTTATAATTTAAGCACAAATATTACATGTTTCACTTAACTTATCGTAAGCCGATGGCAAGTAGGCCCTACAATTAACAAGTATACAAGTTAACAATTTATCTGGCATTATATACATTTTGTAAAATTTTGTAGTCTAATTTTCCCGTCCTATAAAGTCGAATCGAAAGGCACCAGATTTGGCCAATTTAGTTTGTGCAATGTATACGCTTCACTGGAACATCGTCTACATTGACATTTTTTAATTTCGCCATAATATAAAACAACAAAGACGTTTATTTATTATGCCACGACAATTGTATTTGTTGCAATCAAAGTTGGCTTTAAAATGTTGAGTTTATAACAATTGTGTACTGATTTGCTTAATTGGCATTATATTCTAGGTCAGTTTATGCAATAGTTTGATAGAACTTGTTTGTGTTCTGCTCTATTAATTCTGTACAGGCATAATGTCTTACAATTCAGCAATATTATACATTATAGGGCTTTAATTGGCGAAGATAATTGTTACGTACAATATAGTCTTAATTACCTTATTTACGTGACGGAAATCTGTCAACCAGAAAGTCGTATAAATATATTACTTAAACGTAACACTAGTGTTCAGTTCAGACAATATTTGAAGATTTGTTTATAGATATGTAATTAATTAAATAACAAAACTATTTCCTGTAGAAGAAGTAATAACGGTAATTAATGTAATCATTTAAAAGTAATAAACAAAATTATATTTATATACTATGATTATTACCTATTTATAGTTGTATCGAAGGCCATAGCCAGGGTGGGGGGTATGGGGTCCCCCCCCCCCCCCAGACAGAAATCCCGAAATTTAGCAGTAAAATTTAATACTAGGTTTAAAAAGAGCAAGTTAAATTATAAAATAGACAACACAACAGAGGATCCAACAACATATTTTACATCATTGTGCATTGCATGCGTACTGATATTTAGATTTACTTGATTAAACTACAACGTACAATACACATGGATGCAGTAGGTTACAGCCTTAATCTCTTGTGAGCTTGATCTGAACTATTAAATAAGAAAACTATTCAGGTTCAACAAAAATACTTTAACAAAACAAAATCATTCATCATCCTTACATCCTGTAACATTTTACACTATTTAACTAAGTCAAAATTGTTTAAATAAGCAAGGAAATTGGCGTTCAACACGTTCACTGCTACAAAAATTTCGTATTTACTATGCTAGGAGCTGATCTTTTTTTATATTTATATCCTAAATGAGTAGAAATTATATTATTTTTTATTTTTGAACCTTTTTATGTAATAATCACTAATATTTTAAAGCGGACGCACAAGTGCGTCCAAAGCACATAGGCTTAAAATTGGCGTGCGAAGCTCACAATGCTAAGTGTATTGAAAATTCTCCCAATATGGGGGTTGTCGTGCGAAGCACTCAATGAACTGTGTAATAAAAATACCCCTAATATAGTAACTGGCGTGCGAAGCACTCAATGCATTGTGTATTGAAAATACTCCCAATATGGGGTTGGCGTACGAAGCACGCAATGCATTATGTATTGAAAAGACTCCCAATACGAAGGTTGACGACGTGTGAAGCACACTATGCATTGTGCATTGAAAATACGGCGCCACTTTACTATTCGACTCTAGGCTAACAGAAATTCAAAAATAATAATACAAAAATATCTAAAAGGTTCTAACCTAACCTATTTAGTCACATTATGTTTACCTGTATTCAACATTTAACAGTAGAATGTAAAAAAAACGGCATTGTCTGCAAAAATATTATAGGATGTAAGGATGATGAACGATTTTGTTTTGTTTAAGTAAAGTGTTTTTGTTGAATCTTCATAGTTTTCATATTTAATAGATCAGATCAAGCTTACAAGAGAGTAAGGCAGTAATCTACATTGCATCCATGTGTATTGTACGTTGTAGTTTAATCTAGCAAATCTAAATATCAGTACGCATGCAATGCACAATGATGTAAAATATGTTGCTGGATCCTCTGTTGTGTTGTCTATTTTATAATTTAACTTGCACTTTTAAACCTAGTATTAATTTTTACTACTAAATTTCTGGATTTCGGAAGGGGCTTTTGACCAATCCTGGCTACGGCCTTGTATGCTAGTATAACAGGTGTGTTTACAAAACATCAGGCTGGTAGGTATCATACTTCTGGAAATAAACGTACCTAAAGTTAAAAAAAACTAAAGTATCGGAAAAACGACTTTAAACGCTTCAAAATCAACCAGAACAGTAACTTTCATCTTCAATATTTGAAAAATAAAGTTTCTTACCTTCTTCCGTCACGTGACCTCTTCTTTAAGAGTTGCCGGCCGGTCGCCAGAAGGTGTACACCTAAACGTGAAATGTGCTATGTGTGTTTTGTGTAATTTAATTTTAATGTATGACGACCTCGATTGAGTAATTTTGTGTCTGATGATGGGATAAAAGTCCCGAAACGCGTCACTAAAGAATATAAAGAAGAGGTCACGTGACGGAAGAAGGTAAGAAACTTTATTTTTAATAAATCAGTGACCTGGATACTGAAAATGAATTCATTCAATATTTTGTTTAACTATCTCCTTCTTACTCTATTCTTCTTTGGTCTCTTTATCAGCTTTTCTTATCGATTCAGAGTCGGTGTGTTTTAAGAACATTAGATTTGTCACTAATTTTATTTTTATCTTGCAAGACGATATAGGTGGAGTATATGATATTTAATAATATATAATGGATTTCACCCACCTTGAGATTAAAAATACGTTGTCCAAGAGCCGTAGTCCAAATTTAAAAACAATATTAGGAATGTATTCCACGTTAACAAAATAACACGCACAACACATACACAAAAACACACGCAGTACTGTGGACGATTTTTTTAAATTACACACGACGTTTTGCGAAGAATATAAACACTTCTCGTCTTCAGTGGTGAATAAACACAAACTAAGTCCTCCGCCTAAACCTCTCAGACCGCCTAACACTGGTTAACAGAGGGCTTGATTGATGGTCATTGCGAGGAACAACCCCCACCACGTTTACGTTATCAATTTCCTTAATAATCCTGTCCAATAGTCTACTTCGTTTTGAATTAAGGGTAAATACACCTTACTAATGGTTCAACTAGGCTAAAAAATACAGTTTTTTCTTACAGACATAATCGCTGTTTCTTTAAATACTCTTTTTCTCCAATTATTTTCATTAAGTAAAATAAACCCCTTGTCCCAACTAATAGCATGGTTGTCTGCTGTTACATGTTCTGCGATCTTCGAGCGATTACATCACCAGCAGAAACGCATTTCTTATGCTCTGAGACCCGTTTTTTAAAAGGACGCGATGTTTGTCCCACATACGACACGCCACACCGGCACGGTAAATTATAAACAATATCTTTACTGTCCACGTTATTATATTTTGGTCTCAATTTACTCACACAATGTCCTTAATCGAGAATTTCGTATTAATTCGTCTGATCTTTTCTGACACTTCGTTTATGTATGGAATCTGAACAGTGGCTTTTGGTTTTTCCATAATTTTTTTAGGTTTATTGTTGTTAATTTTTTTTAAGATTTCTCAATAATAAAGTTAGAATAGGAGTTATTTAATAAATCGTTTTTTATTTTTGTTATTTCTTTCTCCAAAACATCTTTACATGCTCAGGATGGCTGTAAAAAATAATTTGAATACTGTCCAGTGTTAGTTGAGTTTCTGTAAACAGTGGTATAGAAGTTGAAATTATTTTTGGAAACCAAGACACCCAAAAAAGGCAAAGAATTATTTTTCTCAATTACCATAGTATTATTCTCAAGCGAATATTCAGAAGTATTAAAAATTAATCCAGTTTTTTAAGACCATAACTAGAAATACGAAAAGTATCGTCCACATATCTTAACCACAACTTGGGTTTGAAAGATTTTTTAACAAAACATAAAGTCTGTTCAAAGTGGTCCATAAAAATATTGCAAAACAAAGGGCTAAGCACACCTCCCATTAGAAAGCCAATTGTTTGCTTATAAAACTCATCTCCAAACTGAAAATAATTAGTGTGAGCGCATACTGTCAATAATTTCACCAATAAATCAACAGGACTGTTTGTTCTGTTAATCGCAATGACCATCAATCAAGTCCTCAGTTAACCAGTGTTAGGCGCTCTGAGAGGCTTAGGCGTAGTACTTAGTTTGTGTTTATTCACCTGAAGAAGCGAAGTGTTTATATTCTTCGCGAACCGTTGTGTGTAATTCTAAAATATCATCCATAGTACTGCGTGTGTTTTTGTGTATGTGTTGAGCGTGTTATTGTGTTGACGTGGAATACATTACTAATATTGTATTTAAATTTGGACTACGGCAATTGGACAACGTATTTTTTAATCTCAAGGTGGGTGAAATCCATTGCCTATTTTTAAATACTAATTTTATTGTGTTACATGACAATTAACTTAAACTGACATGACTTACAGGGCAATGGCGTTGAATTGAGCCCACACTGTTGTATATGTGTAACGTATACATACACATATTATTTTTGCATACATAGTGTTATATATTTTCTTAAACATGAGAAATATGAGAATTTGTTAGGACAACAATCATGTTCTGCATTTTTACCAAAAAAATGTGCCGACTTCACTTAAGTCACAATTTGTGTCAACTATAAAAAAACGTAATAGTTATGTTCAGTGATTTCCGAATTGAGTTATTGTTTGTTTCTTTACATACTACTTGAATCAACTTGGTAATCACAACTCTGCATTTAACCTAATGTACTATTGGTAAACTTGCTATTAACACCAATTACGTAAATCATTGGAACAATATGCCTGTAGGCTATATTCTAAACATCGACTATACTACACAACTTTACAATCCTTACAAATAACTAATAAGTTTGATGATCATAACGTGTTTCTACTATCTTCCTCAACATCATTGATGCAATGCAATTGTCAAACTTCAATGAAGATGCATCATTATTCTTTGTAACAATTTTACTAAACAGTTGAATTATTTGTAAGTTACTGCGTACGACTATTACTCAACTAGTAAGCCCCGTAAAAAATCACAGGCTGATTAATTAGATACACATCAGAAATACACAATTTAAAAAGGAAACTACGTATTTACAAACAACATTAAGGCCTACTTATCTAGGCCTACCTAACTAAGCTGTTGGGGGTTTTTAACTCGGTAAATGTGTACAATAATAAAGATTATAAATCAGTAGGCCAATTTGTTAAACATTTTTATTTATATACGTTATTAAATATTCAAAGAAAGATAAAAATACTAAATTTAAATTGCTTTTTATTTCATATCGATAGATCAAATGATTTAGAAGTTATTAGTATTATAACGAAGAAATTAAAATTCGAATATGTTTATATGTTATACGAAGATGTACGAATGTTTCCGAAGCTAAACGAATTGGCATCTCTTCTTTAAATTTGTATAAACAAATATATTAATGATAAAAGGTTGTATTTAAATAAAGTTTATAACCTCAAAGGAAATATTATAATGTATATTATAGCATACTTAGTTCTATAACTCATATTAAAAAAAATCAACTTCACAAGAAATTACAACGATTGAAGTTGTAAACATAACCCCAAACTAAAGTCTACACTGGGTTTGTTTAAGTATTACAGATGATGGGCGAAATCAGCTGTTAAACGAATAGGTACAGATAGCGCCAATTAGGATGGCGTGCGAAGAGGGGGTGTGCAAGTCTCCTACGCCGGCTCCCACCACATTTCCCCTCTCGCGGCGGAGTACAGTCAGAGCCACCTGCCCCACTTAATTCGTGTCTGCTATGTAGTCGTGGTTGATTGTATATCAACACGTTTTGGTAGTGACTGTACTGAAGACTCAAAGTCGAGTAGGAGAGGGTAAGACGTTACAGCGCATGCTCAAGTGACACTTCATGCTACTTGGCACTATCTGTAGGCCTATTTCTTCTTAAAATTTGTATAAACAAATGCATTTATGATAAAAGGTTGTATTTATATATAGTTTATAACCTCAAAGCAAGTATTATAACGTATGTTATAGCATTCATTAGTTCTATAAATCATATTAAAAAAAAAAAAAAATTCAACTTCACAAGAAATTATAACGATTGAAGTTGTAGACATAATCCCAAACTATAATTTACTCTGGGTTTACAGATGATGGGTGAAATCAGATGTTATATAATATGTTACTCACGTACGTACGTAAGCTTGCTTTTATATGAGTTGATCATATATATTCAATAGCCAAAGTCTATAATTTTAAATTTAATAAACGAAAAATCTTAAGTAACAATAAATCCTTGGTTTCATATTATTTCACAATATATATATTTGCTAGTTTAAAATCTGTATAGAAGTACAACATAATTTACAATCATGTTATAATACTTGTAGGATATAATATGTTCAGGATGCACAATAAAGTTTACAGATACGCTTAGCAAACTTTATAAAAACTTATCCTCCCGAACAAAACGAGTGTAAATCATGCCGTAAATATGCAAAAGGACGCATTTACATGAAAGTAATGATACCTCTGTTGCAACTTATAACAAACAACCCTCAGAGGTGTTTATTCTATTCGTTTAAACTGTAATCTTGCGCAAATATAATGGGGTTACATTTCGCTCGATTTCTGTGACAGGACTTTAAATAATGTGCAATTATAAGAAAGGTTTTACAAGGTTTTGGTAAACATAATACTTGAGAAATAAATTCTCAAGTAAATAAATATCGCTATAGCTTAGTTACCACAATTTATGTCTTGTACTTTCAAGTTGTCAATTTTGTAAAAATTATAAAAAATCATAAACAATATATATGCTATTTAATTTCAATACAAAAAAATATATACGTGTATTTTAAGTAGTTGTTATATTTTTAAGTGTAAAATTCTATAGGAGCACCGCCTCCACAATATTTTGCTGGCGGTAAATTGGATTTTACCGTAACAAATTTTACAGTCACGCTCTACTATTATATACCAATGACTACATGTAGTCATTGACTATACATAGTACACATTTTTATATAACATAGCTCTACGTTCGCTCTGTAGTTTGAAGGCTAATGAAGATAGTTTCCATATTTTAGCGATTTGTCGAATCTTGGGAACAATAGGAAACAATATATTGGTTAATTGGAGTTGAGTTGGGAGGAATACTTGAACAGCTTAACGGGATTAATTGGAAATATCTTGCTCTGTAAACAAACAGGCTTGACAATACAGATGGGAATTAATCCGCGAATTCAATTATTAACGTGGTGAATTTGTATTTGTTTTCATGTCTTTGCTCAATCGTATGTTAATCATTTGTTAATATTTGTGTTGTTGTTGGAAATCTTTGCTTAATGTTTATATTTTTTATTATCTTTGCCCAGTTTTCATATGTAATTCATTTTTAGTTGTCGTCTTAGTATATAGTATTTTCTTAGTGTGTGTGTGGGGGGGGGGGTGTGCGTGTGTATGTATGTAATTATGTATGGGTGTCAGGCTTAGAATAAATATTTCTTGTTGTTTTGTAATGTTTTGTTAACGTTATGAATGTAACACAAAGAGATGAAGGTGGTAAAGTAAGGATGATTAATGGTCTTCCAACCGACAGACGGTTAAAATAAAACCATTGTCTAATAAGCTTGAAAAAAAATTGTAACCTTCATTGTATTATAAAGCTTTATTATTATTATAGCAGAGTATATAGTTGATTTGGTAATACTTCTGAAACGGGCATTGCATTTCCTCATTTTGTAAGTTGTGTTGACATAGTTTACTTGGTAATACCTCTGAAATGGACATTGTGCTTCCTCACTTTCTAAGTTGTGTTAAATTAGTTTACTTGGCAATACCACTGATATGGGCGTTGTGCTTCCTCATTTTGTAAGTTGTGTTAAAATAGTTTACATGGTAATACCTCTGAAATGGACATTGTATTTCCTCACTTTGTAAGTTGTATTAAAATAGTTTATTTTATAGTGTTAAAATAATCAAATTTTGTGTACTTTACAAATTTGTTTTGTGCAGGACCTTTTGGCATAGAAAATAATTTCAGTAACATATTTTATAATTTTCAGAAAATTGACTTAAAATTATATAATTCTCCCGTGTGGTCTTAGGCACACCTGGATTATTTTTTTTAATTTTGTTTAAATATGTTAAACAAATCATTTTACAACAAAGAAATTACAAACGTTTGTTTTGCCTTAACTTTTCCTAATACCTAACATAGAATACGGTCATTTGTTTTATTTTCCTAGAAATACTTATTTTAAATAAATTTTTTTTATTTTTTTTTATTGTTGTTTAATATTCTAGTTCCAAAAATAGGAAAAAGTTATTATAAAGAAGGAAAAGTTCAACAAGTTTTAAAAATCTTGTATGATAGCTATTCACATGTGAATTTAAATATAATTTTAATTATAAAGAAACTAAAATAAAGATTGTATTGTTAAAGTTTTTACTAAACAAATAAAATAGCACTGTGGCGACAAAATCACACTGATTTAAATAAAACCCCGAACCACAAAACAAGGAACAAAAACAATAACTAAACAACTAAATTGTAAGTTATGTTTAATACGTTACCCTTATGTAGATTTCGATGACATGGAAATCGAAACGTACATAAGGGTAACGTATTAAACATAACTACAATTTAGCTGTTTAGTTATTGTTTTTGTTCCTTGTTTTGTGGTTCGGGTTTTTTTTAAATCAGTGTAAAGTTTTTACTATTAAAATATATTACTTATTTAAGTTGAATAACTGAAAACAATCTCATTTTACTGCTGCTTTGTGAGGACTAATGTGCATATTCACTATGAAGGTTTTATAGTGAGTTATAACGATTTAGTTAAACTAAAATGCCCATCTAGGAATTATACCGTTTATGATAATATTATGAGTAAACAGTATTCCACACATTAGCTCGTAGCTAAAGCTAGATATTAATATAAAACTACTTAAAGTGTAAGCATTTTAGAAGTAGACAAAATTACTTAAATTAAATGCCTACTGATTATGAAAGAAAACATAAATAAATGTTATTTTATCTCGAAACAGTAATGTTTACTTTCTTTTTTTAAGACTACACTACTAAACATTCTTCGTCTACTAAAATGTGATTACATGATATTGTAGTTATTTAGCGGTAGATAAATAATTTTAAAAAATAAAAATTTTTTCTCAATATTATCTACTACTCTGAAGTAATAACAGTAAATACATTGAATAATTATTTTTGCAAATTATATTGTAAACATGTTTTAAATTATTTATTTTTAAAATATTTTGATTTTATTCCTGTTACAATTACTACTCTTAATCGATCACAGATATTGTAGTATTTAAGTATACTGAATGTATTTAAGTTTGTGTTGCATTATAATAAAATAAGACAGTTATTTATAATGTCAAAATAAGTAATTACTAGTTCAATGAATGCAATCCTCAATAACGTTTAACCCTCAATTGGTAACGTGGGGTGTAGAAAGACCCCACCACTACAAAAGTGGGGATATTTTATTTCTGGAGTTGGCAGAAGTTCTGTCACTCTCAGTACCTTCCTTTGAGCTTGTGAGCTTCCAGTACATAGTTGAGTCACTTAGCTCTGTGTGTTTGTTTGTTCAACATAATCTTCAAAAGTGCTTGGGGGTGTCGCTAGACCCCCACGTTACCATTTACGTTACAGTTTTCCGTGAGCATAAATTTAGTAAACCGGCCAAGTATGGCCTGAAAGTGTTTACTTTGATAGATGCTAGAACATGGTACTTTCTTAATTCTGAGGTCTTGTAGGAAAACAGAATGATGAGCCGTGCAATACGGGAAATAGCAGCCAAAAGAGTCAAAATTGATGTTGCGAACGTTCCTGCTGCTTTTAATGTTCCTGGACAAAGATCTAGGTGCACAGTATGTCCAAGAAAAAAAGATGTAAAGATAAAGACCACATGTTTCAAGGGCCACAAGCATAAGTGCACTAAACATTGAGACTGCCTGTGATTCTTGCCTAGAATCTGATTCGGCCTAGGAATCTGACTACTGACATTCTGTGTGTGATTTGAGTGTTTTTTATGGTAAATTTCTACCTAAAAATGTATATATTAACAAAGGTAGATATATTTAGATATGTATAGAGCCCTACATATTTTGTGTTTTCTAATACATACTACTTTTACTAGGACATTTTTTTTCCTTTTTACATAAAAACGTAGTAAAATGCATGAGAAAAATGAATGGTGTGAAAAAATTGTAAATTTGTAAACATTAAAAAAACAAGACTTTTGTACCATAAAAGGAGTTATAATTAAATACCTATAACTAAATTAGCCTTTAAAAGTATTTAATTTCACTAAAAGCAATAAAAACAAGTTGGGGGTCTGAAAGACCCCACGTTATCAAATTTGTTACAACTTGCCACGTTACCAGTTGAGGGTTAATAAAATGTTGTACGGTTAATGATGCCTAGTTATAATCTATACTATTATATAATAATCTAATGGTATCTGTATGTGTGTGTGTGTGTGTTACTCAATCACGTAAAAACTACTGGATGGATTTGAATGAAATGTGGTACACAAAAGATCATGACTTGGAATGAGACATCTATAATCTACTATTATACAAAAATCTAATGGTTTCTGACTGTGTGTGTGTTACTAAATCACGTAAAAACTACTTTATGGATAGATCATGACCTGGAATAAGATATAGGATGAAAATCGTTTTTATTTAGGGTTAAAACAACCCCTAAAACAATAAATATTTAATATTATACTTAAATTAAAACTAGAGAGCTGGAAATTTGTAAATTTATTTCTTACAAGATATATATAAAAAGTAAACCATATTTGTATATTTTAGTGTACTGCTAAGTGGCGAAAATGTAATAACAACCCCTAAATAATAAACATTTATTACTATACTTCCCTTAATGCGGCGGATCTTTGAACCGTGTGCTAAACCACGGTACCTGCTAGTAATGTTTATATCTTTTTATTTATTAGAACAGAAAGTTAAAAAAGTTATCTTACTCATTTTGTCAGCTAAATTCACTTACGATACAAAAATAATTATTGATTCCATTAATTTAATTCCAAACTAAGTAATTAAAAAGCAAATATATTTATGCAATAAATACAACTAAAACATTAAATATTTCGTTCATAGTAACTTCTAAACAACATTTTTAATAATATGCATTCTTTTAGGTACTGGCTTTATAATAGGGTACCAGAAGATCTCAAAATACTATTATTCTTGAACTTGGAACCCCTATTTATTTAAAAAAAATTAATTCTATATCAAAGCCCACTAAAGAATACCGTTGCGAGGCGGCCAATAGGATGGGCGCGCAGCGTTGTCATATCTACTAGCCTCGAACACTCCTGGTATTTACCGCTCGTGGTTAGAATTATAAATGCGTTGAGTCAGCCGCAGTCAGTTAGAAGCGCGGGAAGAACGTGACAACGTCGCACTACGGCGATTGGTGCATTCAAGGTTTCGGTGTACACAAGCCCGTCCCTCAACGGTATTCTTTAGTGGGCGTTGATATAGATTGTATTTGCGACTTTAAAAAAACTTAATGAAATATTTCGTTTTTCCTATCTGTAAACAAAGACTTATATAAAGGGAGTATACATCAATATGTCTCTTCTAATTTTTTTTTGCCATTTAACTCCTAAATAACCATCAGCTGGATTCCCATTAAACATAGAGAGGAAATCTACTAAAGTGATTCTTAAAAATAAGTGCAATAGAGTTTTATTTAGGTACCGTTGAAAAACTTATTTTGTGTTTTACGTAAAGAGTAATTAAATTATAGTTGCCAATATTGGTATCACATAAACAAATAAAACACTTATTTTCTTTCATGTAATTTCAAGTAAAAATTATCAACAATTTTAAATGTGACACGTTTTTCCTTTATTTTGCAAATTAAATCCAAATTTAGTCAACACTAATCAAGCACTGGCAGTACTTCAGAAATATAAATTTACTTTTAGAAGAATTAAGACTATACAGAGATTAAATGTCTTACGTCTTAATATATCAAAGTTAGTTTGATGTTTATTTACTTTTAAAATAGTTTGTTTAAATTATTAGAAAATATAATATCTAAGGAATACCTTCAAGATATATTTTCAACTAATATTGCTAAAATAAAAGAACTGTCATCTAATTTAAGCTATAAATGCTTTTAGTTATTTAAAAAAAAGAGTCACATGTGTTTACAGAGCCTATATAAACCTGTAATGTAGGCCTTCTAGGTTAACAATAGAAATATCAGTTAAAATTTCAACATTTTAAAATATTAATATAAAGTAAATCCAAAACGTCAACACTAACAATTAACTTACAAATATAAATTTAAAGTTATACCGATATCCACAATAACAAAATTCAAAATATACAGACCTGCCAGAGTAGTTATCTTATGCCCAGTCCAATAGTATCGCTTATTTACATGCTGTACCTCTGAAATATAATAAAAACATCATTTATCTTATTGAAAACAAACTAACACTCTCATATATGTATAAAACAATATAGTTACTTTCCCTCTACTACTTATTTCTTCGTTTCTTTCCTATTAATTTCTCCTAATTTGTAAAATAACACACTAAAATTTTCCATTAAAATATTTTGGCCAACTGCATACCAACCATTTATTTATATACATATGTATAATAAAGTACTTACGACTTCGTAAAATAAAACGCACTTAAAAAAAGAAGTGCTAAATCGTTCTCACAAATAAATGTATTCTACTCCTTAAGACAAAGCAAAAGTAATATTTGAAAATGAATGTAATTCAAAATTAAACATACTCATAATGAATTGCTCTTGACTTATTATAGCTAAAAAACAATCCAACAAATTAAAACTGTGATAGTGGTCAACCTTTCCCAATCTAATTCGTCACATCTGTTTCCTATTTTTCTTCTTCACTATCTTGCCATATTAATTTAAATAAAATCGGTAAAATAGTGTCTTTGTTCAACATGATAGCCCACGCATTAGAGAGTTTTATCAATTAATTAACTAGGTACAATACATGCTTTTTTATCTTGTATCTAATCCGAAAATCATTTGTGAATACCTCAGTTTCATGTAACTTAAGTACCCATCTTCAGAACACAGAAATAATTTAATAAATCCCTTCATTAGGTCGTCAAATACATTAAAGACATCACACAAAACAAAAATCACAAAAATATATTAAAACACTTTTTTTAAACACATTTTAATCGTCCTGTATACTGTATGTGCTCGTAAAATTTTAATCCAATGGAAACATAGAAACAAGATTATTCCTATGATTTTTATTTTCTAAATCGTATAATCTTGAATTTGTTTCTTAGTTTAGCCGCTTTAAATTTTCAATTTCAATCTTGCTTTAATTTTGTTTTAATTACACCAAAATGTTTTGTACGTCCTCTTCCAGTTTCTTTCCAATCAATAATCAAGTTGTTTAGTAACAACACTTACGTCTATTTCTTTGTATGGTGGTTTGACACGTTTTAAATCTGATCAGCTACTTATGATTCCGTCAGACGAGTCGGAGATTTACTTCGGTTTCTCTTTCTATTTTCTGAGGCGTGAAAAATTTTTTTATATTTTGTGACATAAAACGTCTACTAAAAAAACCCAAGATATTATAATATAAACAAAGCAAATAATAATGCACTCAAATAAATCAACCACTCTTAAAACATCTTTACACAATAATATAAAAAAAAAAAACTTTTACTATTGGAATAATTGCCAACGCAATAACAAAACATAAAAGAGACCACCCAGCAATACATCTTCACTGTCTTACTGCCTAATCGCTACAATCCAATGTCCTACTGGTAAGCAAAAGTTAAATAACACGTATAAAAACATTTTAAATATCAACTATATAATTCCCTTTTTACAAATGTTCTTTTTCATAAAACCTTATTCCCCAGACTAAGTCATAAATATCTTGTTGTAATTTCGTCCGAAAATACAATTTACATAGCGGTAATGTTCCATTGTGGCCCCTTATGACAAATTGCCCACAGAGGTACTTACTTCGGTAGTTTAACCTTTAATCTTGCCACGAATATACAGCCTTGTTTTTACACAGAATTTCAAGCTTGCAGCTAGTTTAAAAGAAAATAATTCGACCACGCAGCTGGACCGCTGACGTGAGTTGAGCAAATTTCCAAAATTTAGTTTATAGACCTATGTTTTAGGGTTTCAACTAACAATAATTTGGGAAATAGGTCTATTTATGACGGTGCTGAATAGCTGCATAATGCTTCGCACGCCATTCTGCATAGTGAGCGTAGGCTATCTTCAAAATTCAAAGCATTGGGTGCTTCGCCCGCCAACCCCCGTCTTGGGAGCATCTTCAATACACAATGCAGTGCGTGCTTCGCACGCCAACTACACGGTAGAATCCACCACATGGCTTTGAACCGGGTTCTTCTATTGTATTTTACGTTTTGATATATTTTGGCGGAACCAAGAGAGCTATAAATAAGGTCGCGTAAAAAAACAAAATGTGCAGAATAACATCCTACATTTATAATTGTAGAAAAAAACTAAAAAAAAAAATCACTTTCGTAGGAAAAATCTCAAAAAATAGTTACTTTCGGTCAAAAAACGTGCTTCCGATTGTTGGAGTTTTTGGCTAACGAACTTGTCCGTGCGACGTAGACAACCAACATGTGTACCAAATTTGAACCAAATTGGACTTAAAATGCGGCCGCTAGAGTGCGGACACATATATACATATATATATAGCCTAAATGATTTTTAATGACATCCCAAAACGTGTTCGGGGGACCATGATTGGTGCTCATTTGCTACTCCCAACCTGGGTTTTACCATAAGGGCCACTGAAATAGCTAATTTTTCCTATTAAAATTCGCTAATAATTAATAATTTAGCATCATTAGGAAGAATAAGGTAATTTAAGTTAACTGGTTACACTGTATTATATTTACCTCGCAAGTAACATAGAATCGAATTTCCAATATTTGTAATATAGAAGTTACTTAGTGATATACGGCATTGCATTTGTCAAGAGATTAAGTATAGAACGTAGCACATAAACTACATTGTAAGTTACGTATTCAACGAAGATATATCCTTCCGTTTGGTAATTAGTATGTACAATGCGGTTGGTTAAAATTTGTTTTAGAATTTTCTAAAAAAATATGTATTCTAGATGTTTAAAAGTTGTAGTATGAATAAATATTTCGTAAGAAAGTAATATTCTTGTAAACAATTTACTGCCGTTTTATTATATTAAATACTTCAACTTTTGGTCCTGCAATTTAAATGCGCCGTTATTTTATTTTTAGGTCTTATAGTATGAATAGCAATTTTAATTATTTGTTAAACTAGTAGTTCTGTAAACAGTAGACCTCGCTCGTTGAAATAACAAATGTGGTTTTGAGCTTAGGTTAAAAATAGTGTGCCAGTAAGGAAGTAAGTATAAGGTTTAGCCAATGAATCAATATTTTGCAATTCCCGCGATTCCGTGGTTTCTAGTTCTCGGTTTTTTTTCTTGAGCTTTAACTGCTAAAGATTTTCTTTTAGAGGCATTGTGTTTTATTTAGGTTAATAATGCGTAAGATAGCTAAAAATATCTCGTTGTAGAGGGACAACATAGAATTAAATATTTACATACTTAAATAACTAAAACCTAACAATGTATTTACAGTTCCATATCATATTCCAATATTAGAAATAAATAATAAAAACAAACGATGTTAAAGCGTCGTGATAGTTATCTCAACCCATGTACCAACACTTCCCACGCTGTCCAACATTTTTTGGTATGTCCTTTATCGCCGCGAGGTTTCATTTGTTTCATCTCATTTTGTAATTCAAGTAAAGCTAAGTCAAATACGTTTATAAATTAATAATTTACAATTATACGGTTCAATTCTTTGATTTATCCTCTACACTTTCTTATAATAATATGTCATTTTTGGGCAAAGGATATATTTATAAATTGCTATTCAAAACAGGTCTAGTTTTGTTAGCAGTCTTGTAGTAGGAACATAAAAACTAGTGCTTTCAAAATAAGAAATTTGAAATTGATAAATATTTTTATACAATTCTATTTAGAACTAAATTACGAAACGTTTTTACATTTATGGAAAAAATTACAATAATTTTTACTACTTTTTATGTAGGCCTAAAGTTGAACTTTTTCCTTTCGTTACTGAACATGTTTGTTTCTTGAGATAATAACTTTGTTAATTTTACTTCAATCATTTTTTACTGGCATATATGAATTTTTTGAACATTTATATAAAAAAAGCTATGGAACACTTTTGAATTGGTTTAGAATAAACGTATAAAAACATGGTTGAAATACAAAAACTTGGACGATTTTTAACAAATTTGAAGTTTACAGCCATTTTGTGAGCTTAGGCTACCGTAAGAGATACAGGAAAAAATCAAGAATACAATTTTGTTGAAAATCTAATTTTCTATCGGCAAAATCTTATTAGTTTTGACTTAAATTCGACTTACGGTTAAGCCACAAACTGGCTTTGGATAAAACTTACACTGAGAGAAACGGTCCGGCCGCCATTGTTATTTTATTTAAGGGGTTGAAAATGAAAAATGGAAAACCCCGTATATACATGGCACGGCCTAGGAATAATGAATATTCATGCAAAAAATCATCAAAATCGGTCAAGGCGTTTGGCTGTAATCGTGAGGCAAACAGACACACAGACGAAATGCCGAACGGTCGAGTTAAAACGGAGACCTCGCTTCGCTCGGTCAATAAAAACAATTGCATGATTGATGAGGCTGATTCTTTTGATTCCTTGCACAGTTATAGGCCTAGTTTGAGAACTATAACATCATAGGCGTAACCAGGGGGGGGGGTTAATAACCCCTCCATTGTAAACCAATATTTCGCACTTTGTTTACATTATAAAATACGTCCTTAAGACCAACTTGTTTTCAACACCTATGCACATGTCAAGCTACAATAAATTATATATATATTGCTGACATTATCTTTGATCGATTGGGCACTGGCACTTTATTTGATATACGATGCAGTATAGTGTATGGCCTGGAACACACAAGGAATTTTCGTCGGCCAAGCATTATTTGCCGTCGACATATCAACAGTGGCGCGAAGGAGAGTATTAGAGCATACACTTGGTCCGAAAAATAAACGATCGGTTTATTTGCTGCTGACGGTAGATGTGCAGCCGCTCGCTGCCACTAGACAGATTTTCCAGTCTCCGCCGAAACAGCGGTGAACGTGACTAAATGCACGCCAATTTCCCTTATTTTAAGAATCCTATTATTCAGCCGCTTGAAAATTATTGGAATTATTCTTCTAATTTCTCAAATCAGGATACACAGTGTAGATACCAATACTCCAAAATTGTTCTTTTATTTATTTATTGAATTAACAAATAAGTATATTTTGTTGCTTCCTTTTCAATCGGCGACGGAATAACAATAAAGCGAGAGTTTCTCTCTGTACATTTCAATAAAACATTAAAATAAATAATATATTACATCACACTTCGTGATTGATGAACTAGACACTTCAGTTTAAAGAATCCCAATGAGGCTTTTAGACGGCGTCAGAAATTTTACCGCCCTGTGTGCACACTTTAAATTTTACGAGCAGCAGCGGTAACTAATCCGCAGCCGACAAAAAAACGCCGTGTGTGTTCCAAACCTATGGGGTTAGGGAGCGCACGGAAAGTCAGGCGAGGGTTGAGTCATGATTCTATTTTAAATGATTCTAAAATATTCTTGAATCACAATTAGAAGTGGAAAATTATACATACATAAATAATTTTAAAGTATTTTTGGGAAGCCAAACACGTTTTATTGTGCATCTTAATGTTTTAAAATTTTCCATACGTTTTTTGTAACCCCTCCCAATCGGTCGTCCTGGTTACGCCTATGTTTAACATCAGATCAGTGTGTTAATATACACTTTTGGTTTTAGTTCACAGTACTGTTAAAATGCACTATGTTAAAGAGAATAGCTTAATGGACTCGTGTGATTAAGGATTTGCTACCCGACATGTGTTGTGTGCTTTGGTTTACCACATCCAGGATTACTGAGAGAGCATGTTGGAACTGTGTTCTGTGTTGCCATTTATTCATCATATTTGAAAGGAATCTGAAATTACATTCATCCACACAACTGGTAAGGGACTAGGTGGTAATTTCAGTATTTACGATACTTGATATATATCAGTTTATTAGTTCAGTTTTAATTTAATGAACTAATAATAATATACCAGGTGTCTTAAAAGTCTCACCCCCCCCCATTATTTTTATTTTTTATTTAATGGAAATAGACAGATTTGCTTTGGGGATTGTTAACATAAACAAAAATGGAGTTTTTGATGTATCGTAAATTTCAACCTGTCCCCAAAAAATGGGGTATTTGGGGGTAAGTCGAAAATTTTAAATGAGAACCCCTATTGAGTGACACCTCATTTTAAAGGCATTGATAAAAAAAATTGGTGCAAAGCGCAAGTCTGTATGTTGACTCTATACAACACAATGGCCAATCAAATTTACAATTTTTCCCCATGTAAATAATATTGAATTGTTAAAGATGATACATCTGTTATTTTTTACAAGGGTTTAATCAAGTAGATCACTCAATCTAAGTTATAAAAACATCGTAACTAGTATAACATCAGTAAAGCTAAGCCCTCTGGAATTCCCAGGTACTGGACTTTGGGTTGATACAACCTTGCTTTGTTATTCATAACTGTACATGTTTTTCGACTCCTAATAGTAAAAATTCCACCAAAAACTCCAATAATTAACAGCAAAAAAAATGCTAATTTACGATACACCAAAAAACTAAATTTTTATTCATGTTAACAATCCCCAAAGCAAATCTGTCTATTTCCATTAATAAAAACAATAATAGGAGGGGGTGGGCTTTTAAGACATCTGGTATAATAACTCTAATTTTATTAAAACTACGTTATTATTGGTTTGAATTTTTGCTTTTATCTCTGGTGTTTATCTAAGTAGCAGATGAACATATATTTGATTTGAATAAAAACCCCCTAACCACAAAACAAGGAACAAAAGAATAACTAAACAACTAAATAGTAAGTTATGTTTAAAACGTTACCCTTATGTACATTTCAATGATGTAATCATCATCCTCAGAGGGTTTTCAAACACTACTCCACCCTCTGTGAGTAGTGGGGGGTGTTGAGTAGTGTTAAAACCCTCTGAGGATGATGACCATGTAATCGAAATGTACATAAGGTAACGTATTAAACATAACTTACAATTTAGTTGTTTGGTTATTGTTTTGTTCCTTGTTTTGTGGTTCGGGTTTTTTATTCAAATCAGTGTGATTTTGTTGCCATAGTGATTTTTTATTTGTTTAAACATGTATTTATTAACAATTAATATTTATATTTAAACAATTACTAATTATTAAGAAACTTAGTGTTTCTGAAATGTGTATATTTTATGCTATCAGTATGTAGATCATTTCCAAATCGATTGGTTGACAAGGTGCAATATATTAATTTCCTGACAAATTCAACAACAACCAATATTAAGATTTCGTATTGATGATGTAAATACAATAGTGTGTGATGATAGCTATGCTCGTAAAGTGGAACTACAAATACTCGTGTAATCCTACTATTAGCCTTGGTTTCAAAGTCATTTTTGTCTAGTTAAAAAGTACAGTGTTTAATAAAAAAACCCTTTTCTTCAAACCCTCATAAAAATTTTTAATATGAAATTGTAAATGCATTCAATACACATAAAATGTTGGTCCAAAAATCTAGGCCTAACGTAAAATTATTGTGTATATATTTCTGTTATTTTACCTGCCTTAACGGCAACATACACACAATAATTTTAGGTTACGCAAAGATTGATTAACCAACATTTTAGTTTTTTGAATGTCTTTACAATGAGTGGACATTTTACTGTGTTTACCATATTAGCTTTGATGTGGTAATATTATCAATGCTACATATTTACTATAATAACGTCAAACGTATGGAAACAGTTAATACTTGTATCCCAAACAACCAACTAATAATAAACGGTAATTAAAATATTAAAAAATTACCATTCGAAATGTACTGTGCCATAAATGCGCACAGAATATAAATTATGTGTGTATGTTGCCGTTAAGGCACCTAAAATAGATTGAATTAGGTTAGGCCTAGACTGATGAACCAACATTTTATTTTTATTGATTGTATTAACCATGAATGGACATTGCTCGTTTTTAAAGTAGTTGATCCATTGTGTAACAGTCAACCTTACCGCTGTACAGGATCGAATTCAATACATTAAAATAAATGAAAATATTTAACTGTGTTTACTGTCTTAGCTTTGAGGTTATAATAAATTCGACACCTTTATTATAATAAAATTAAACGTATGAAAACAGAAATATTTGTATCAAAATATAAAATTACATTACTTACTTTTCTAAGTTTGTATTACACATACTTTTCAATTCTCGAATCTGCATTACAAAATTGCAATAGTCAGATAATTTAACTCACTTTTAAACACATATTTCTTGAATGTATTTGCACTCATTACCATAGCAACCGATTCGACAACGCTTTTTGGTTAAGCGTACATTTTATTTTTGTCAACTCCTACCACAATTCTTCGCGTTAAGGAACTTTGTTAAAAAAAAACTTATGTTTTAATAAAATAGTCATATTTTTATTTGCATATAATTGTTTTCATAGTTTTTTACCAATTGCAAATTTAAAATACTTAACTAAACAATAACGTGGACAAAATAATACAAAGTAAATTTTTCTTATGGGTCCGGACGTAAAATAAAAATTACCTAACAAATTTAATTTTATTCAACCTCACTAAAATGTCACTATAAGTTGTATCTAATTTTGGCATAACTTTGTTAAGATCTATTATCCCTACGAATCTGAAGTGAAGGAAAAATTATTGTCAGTAATGATGTATTGCTTGTGTTTGCGTGTATTCATATATATTTATAAATCAAAGTCTACGCTTGAAAAGAAGCAACATTTTCATGTAAAATGAAATAAAATGTATCATTTCTAGGAAAATGTAGTATCTGGAGACAATTTTTAATTTCTTCTAGTCAATATTGAGAGATATTTTCTTTGCAATTCATTAAATCTTGAATATTTACTTCCGTATAGATAAAGAAATATTTGTTTACAAAACAGAAACCATAATTTGAATCTATCACAAGAAATTATAACGAAAAGAGAAAATAAATTATACAAATAATATAATTTTAAAAACCTACATGTATAAAAACAAATATTGATAACTATTATAGTATTATATTTGTATAAATATTGAAATTTTAGTTAACAAGTTTATAAAATATATAAAGAATTAGATCAAAGAAATTGCAAAAATATATTTTTGTAAACATTAAAGTTTAATTAAAAATAATATAAGCTGGGAAAAAAATATTTTATTTAATAATTAATAACCAAATAAACACACAATATATATTTATCTTCGTTAGTTAGTAAAGTCATTCAATCGTGTCATTTATACCGATAATGTTACACAATTAGAATTCGTTACATGTTTATTTAGAGATTACAAGATTGGAAATAAATAAAACCTAATATTAATTTGTTATCTAACTATATATTAACTATGATATAACATTTGTTTTTTGTTGCGGTATGTTTAATGTAAAAATATAACAGAATTACATTTGTTCCCATTTGTTGAGTTTATCTCAACAAATCACCAATCCTATTACCTATCTGCTACCATCAGTAAAATATAGATGTAAATCAAGTACGTATAAAGCTAATTGGATTTGCTTCGTTTTCAGAATTGTTAGTCCTAGTGTGACATTGAAATACGGGGAATCCACTTGAACTCATTTTGTATAAAAAATACAATATTAGTTTTGTAAAACCTAAACAAGAATTATATTTCACATGAATAAATTTACAAATAATTTTGAATTAGGTACGGAGAGTTAATTGGCAAAACAGTTGATATTAATTTACGAGAATTGCTAAAATTTAATGGCTATTTTCTGTTCTATTTTATCCCCGTATGTTTAAAATACACTTATGGTTAGCACGTAAGCCTGTTTTTATAAATTACGAGCAATTTTACACGTATATTAAACAAGGAACACCATCAAATACTCATGAGTTCCGCATGCAAATAGCCAGTGTTTATGTACGCTGTGAATGGTCTATGTTTAAGTATAAATTATGCAGTTTCATTTTGTTGTAGCTAAGACGAGTTCTGTTTTAATATATAACTAACACAATATTAGGTAAAATATAACTAAACAATAAATACATTTTTCTTTATAAAAATAATTCCAATCAATATTTTAAAATAAATAATCTGCAGCTCACAAAGCATGTCACGTTAGTTTCTTATGATGAATGTAAATAAGGGGTTCACTTCGCCCTATCCTTCTACATGTTAATGAAGGTACACTTTTCTAACATCGGTAAGATGTATAAGTTACAGTTCTGTTTTTTTCCTATCAATAGAACATGATTTTCTGCATACATGGAAATTATAAAATGTATTCTAATGTTTACAATAATTAAAACAAAATAATTAATAAATATTTTCTAACAAACTATTATTTTATTATATTTAAAAAAAAATAGTTTATACTTGTAAAGTACAGTATAATTTAACTAAGAAAAACATTTTTTATCTCATTTAGTTCCAGAGAAAATTGTGCCTAACGATCGAAAAAAATTACTTACGGAAAACAAACAGAAACAAAATAAATGCAATAACAATGATAAATTCTTACTTTAGTACAAACTGTTAACTACAGGTTAGCCA
>JAGFPH010006255.1:34955-59591 GCA_018207615.1 Philaenus spumarius
CCAATAGGAAACAAGACCTCACTTGGCCACACTGTCTCTATCTAGTCACTGTACAGTTAACCGATGGGTGCTGACTCCTAGCGTTTAACTTCATAACTAATATGCCGATATGTTTAAACCTCGGACAACAAAGAACCATTGTATTGTTGTTTGTGGTTTACCGCAGTGTTTTTTGTTTGCATATTTTTTGGTTGTGCTTATTAAACTTTATTTCAAACAGTATCCAAAACCGAATCTGTAAGCGTTGTTAGTGAAATAAATTTAAATTGTGCTAATTTTTTTATCATAAATTTACGGATTAAGTGTTTTTAATTTCTACAATTAATAGGCGTAGGCCTATGACTTTTTTGTAAGCTGATCATTTTTAAAAGATCATATTTATTTTTATTTAAAAAATATAGTTAATTATAATTTTGTACTGCCATTTTAATTTTTTTTGTCATAACTATTATGTTTATACATTATAAAGCCCGGTCAACACCTAGCAAATGTTTGGCAAACATGTTTGGAGAAACAATTTGTGAAAGTTTGTTGCCAAACATTCTGATGTTTGGACAAACAATGTTTGCTCATACACAGTGTGGACGCGCCACTGAACAAACATCTGATGCTGGATTGATAGGGCGCCGTCACCTTTGTTTGGAAAAAGTGTTTCCTCTTAGACCGAAAACTTCCAAATGTTCGGGGTCAGTTTGTGTTGTTAGCTAAAGAGATATGTTCGTTATATGTTGTCACTCTATTTCTTGTTTTGGTAGAGTTTATTCGCTGAAATCTGGAACCTTTTGTGTATTTAAAATGAGCAAGGACTCCCGATTATGTCATTTTGTTGATTCAATTGTACGAATGTCATAATTTGCTGTGGGATACAAGGAATATAAAAATAAATTTAAAAGGAAGAATACATTGCTATAGATTTGAGAATACATAATGTAGTCGAAGTAAAAAATATTAGGAGGCTCCTAGTTTAATTCAGGAGGGGTGAAAAGATAGCAATGCCCAAACCAGGATGGGAGTAACTGAAACAATGGTTTGATGGGCTGCCATTTTTTGAGTTTTTAAGGGAGAAAATTATTTTAAGGCCAACTATTTCTAGCATGTCTCAGACAGCTGATCTCTCAGGCAACACAACATTAAGTGACAATGAGGAAACAGCAAATGAAATATATTCATTGTCAGGGCCTACTTCTTCAACGAAAGTTTCAAGTTTTCCTTATGCGGTAAACAGTTGCAGTGAGTGGCAGTGGCAAAGTTGAATCTTTTCTTTAGCTCCAATAGGCCCTACCATGTTAACAAGTATTTCAAAATCAGCGATAGATTTTGTGTAAAATCATGACCAAACATCCAGATGTAAAATAAGTGA
Source organism: Philaenus spumarius (assembly GCA_018207615.1). Classification (NCBI taxonomy): domain Eukaryota; kingdom Metazoa; phylum Arthropoda; class Insecta; order Hemiptera; family Aphrophoridae; genus Philaenus; species Philaenus spumarius. The sequence continues at coordinate 36,316 of JAGFPH010006255.1, forward strand.
ATACATTTTCTTTACTATATTCACATGTTCTTTGTAACAAAAATCTGTGCACCATCTACGATGTCGAGGACGCCACGGCCATAGGCGTGTCCAGGACTTCAGTAGTGATGGTGCCAAAAATAGCTTTCTGTGGGCATAGTGTTTGAAGTACCATGCGCAAAAATACGAGGATCCGGGAAATACTTGAAAATTATTGCCTAAACATTTTTTTATACTATCTGGCAGCCATATAAATTATTTTTCTTTATTCTTTATTTAGTTTGCAAACAAATGTAAAGAACTGTGTTTTTTAGAATTTTTATTTACATGTAAATACAAAGAAGGCCTACAATATTGGTAGGAACACAGAAGTGTAAGTTTTATCAATGTGTATTGTAAAAAAATCAATATAAACAAGGTTAAAGTTTATTATTTTGTACATGATAAAGTCAAAGTCAAGACCAAAGTGATACACGTCACTTGAACATGAAGTATTGCAAGATGATGTTTCACATCACTATATAGAGTCATCCGACGATCGAATGCAACACTGTTCTTGAAGTTGTCAATTATATCACATGTTCTTGCGTTAGTAGCCAGTTCTTGTTCCACAAACGGAATCATCAAGTTTTCTAAATGGTCTTGACGCATTGTAGATCTGAGCTTGGATTTCATGACGCTCAGTTTAGAGAAGACTTCCATTTGTGCAGCTGGTTACAGGTATTGTACAAAACTATTAACAACAGCACTAAAGTTTTCATAGGTTGAGCCTTGTTGGAACGTCGATAACCATTCTATCCATTCCGAAACACTTTTAAACGGAAAATTTTTAACAGTTTTCCCATGTTTCTTTGATTTCAACAGCTTAAATTCTGCCTCTAGTTCTGCAGAATTGACTTTGAATTGTTTTGCGAGAATTTCAAAGTCCTCATTTCACATTTGTAACAGTCATTAAGATTTAATCCCATCTATTTTCCTGAAGCTGAGATCACTTTTTTTGTTTGTTGATCAAATCGAGTATTCAGATTTTCTACAAGGCGGTCTAAAACAGGGTAGTAAGTACAAAATTTCAATTCTTCTTTTTTTGTGGGCGCATAGAAAGGGGAAGAAGAGCCGCCACTTCTAATAGGACTGATACTTTTCTTTTCCGAACATTAGGGATTTCAATATCTAGGGAACTACACATTTCCTTTGTTTTGACAAAGTTGCACTAAGTACTAAACATAAACAGTCACCAGCAGTCCGGCGCGGCGGCATCAGCATTGCAAGTTACTAGCGCTGAGTAAGGTCTGCGGCAACAACGGCAACTACACTTCTACACTACGGGTGTAGCTGCTTCACAAATCACAACGTAAACGTAATGGCCGCCGATGGTACATTTTGTATGCGGAAAATGCTTCACGAAATTAAAGTTAATTAGAACAATATATGAAGTGGCTTTTAAATAGTGCTTCTACGTTCTACGTAAAAAGCACTAAAGCACATTCTGCATTGGGACCTAATCTCAATCTAGTGGTGGTGCCACGGCACCGGTGGCACCTCCACTGGACACGCCTATGGCCACGGCTATGCAAGCTACTCAACGTGGTACACCATAAGATCATGATTTCGTAGGAAAGTCACTCACGCAACTGATCATGGCACTACAGTAAAATAGCTCAGTGTTTCCCCACCAAGTTCAGCAAACACTAAAATGTTTTGTACATGATTGTGTACTAAAAGGTTTGCCAAAACATTGACTTATGTTTTCCGAACTTCTGGAAAGTTTGTTCCAATTAATGAAAACAAACTTGTTTGATATACATCTTTGCCGAACATTTGCTTAATGTGGACCCGGCTTTAAACTCACTAAAAATTAGAATATTTATAGTACCATAGCCTATGTCAAAAAGTTAATTTTAAGTGTAGATCTAACCAGAAAAATGTTTTTTAACTCCTTTTATAAAAAAAAAACAATACCTCATAGTTATGAGATAGTAATTGATTCAAATTACAAAAAAAAAAAAGAAATAAGTGAAAATTGAAGATATAATAAATTTCAATAAACAAAAGGAGTGAGGATAGCTTTATGATATGATTTGACATTTTGAATCCAGATGAGAAGGTATATCTACAACAAGGGCTTATAATTCAAAACAGCGTTTCGAGATATGAAGCTTCAAAGTTTTTATATATACGCAGAGAAATATCTTTAATTTAGTAAACTTTAAAACAATTGAACCTTATTTAACACTTTTCCATTAAACTGGATTTCTAAACTCAATTGTTTTGTGATGATAATTTGTTTTTGAATAAATAAAACTACAAGGTACTTTATAAGACCTTATTGGGGAAAAAGCCCTAAATGTGTTCTATGCAATAAAGGCCTGTATGGGTTCTCCCCAATAAGGACTTAGGCTAGTGTAGAAAAATATTCAGAAGCTATTATTGACAATGAAAATGAAGAAAGTTTGAAGCTTTATTACATGATGTACTAATACTTTGTAACACACATTTCTAAAATACAAACTAGTAGTTTCCAGTACAAGAAACAATGTTTAAAATGCTATGAAATATCATTTTCTTAGATACGAGTTTGTAGTTTTCAGTTTATGAAAGATTTTTTAAATCTTATAAAAAGTTAATGTGATAAAAAGTGCAGTCAAATGTTTTAAAACCATCTTATTAAGTGTCCATATTGTCTACTGCGTCAATGTCTTGATCAGATTCTGAGTCTCTAGAAACTTCCTGATTTCCAGCTAGTCCAGTTTAAACTACTAAAATGTTTGTTTCTATTGTTGAAAAATACTCAATAAAAACTTTGACTTTCTCGGATGCAGATCTGTTATGTCTTTTATGTTTCCAGCTTTAAGTGGTATTGCTGGAGCATACCATTAAGAGAGGGTTCTTCAGGTAAGCGCTTTAAATAGTTAAAGGTTCATAAACTGCAGAGTAAGACTTTGAAACTGCAATGGTTCCACAAGTTTTGTGTTTAATCGTACAATACTAATGCATAAGGTACCCTTTACTTTTTATGGTCTTAAAAAAGAATGGTTCTAAGTATGACCAATTGTAAGTGATAGATGGTAATTTGTCAGGAAGAAAGGTGAAGGGGTTTGTCATACATACAGTATGTAAAGTTGTGGGATTTAAATTTATTTCATCTTTTAAACTTGATGACACTGGCCAGAACTGAAAACAACTGTTTAACTTACTTCCACATTACACACTTTAGCTATAAATATGAAAAAAAATTAAGCATTATTGCATTTTTGATTTGCCCACCTGCTGCATCAGACAGTAAAACAATCTTCTTTGTTATGTTCTAGAACTAGCGAATTAGCTGTTCTCTGCAAGAAGGGCTTATAACAGTACCAAACAAAAACACTCATACCATCTCAAAAAAGAGATTTCTCTCTGAAACTTCCACAGATGATTAAAGACAGTACAGAGAATCCATTTCTGCAATCTCCCCAATAAGGGCTTATGGGCCTCATATGCCTTATTGCAGCTTATACCCTCAATTGGCTATTTCCATCAGTTACCATAAATTGTATATTTTCTTGTTGAATCAATCTAGATTGCATTTGACCAACAAAACAAAAACTTCAATATTTGTTTGTTTTAAACTGTCAGATTTATCGTAATTCTGAGGAACCTACACATTCTGTCAATGTTCCCAAGAAGACAACATTCAGCTGGTGTAAGCTTTTAAAGTGTATCTGTGTCGCAGGTGCATCTTTTAAATAAATGTATAATAAATAGACCAGTAATATTATTCATGGGATAACATTTACAAAAACTGTAGCCATGAATTGAACGTAAAATGTTCCCTACACACAAGAATATGCTGAAGTCAGTTTTATCATAGGTCATGAATACTAAATAGATCTTGCATCCATATGGGGGCTGTGTGCCGAAAAAAAGGTTGTCGCGAAAATAGTACATGATCACGCCGCGAGGTAGCACTAGGGAGAAATCATTGGTAGCATTGGTGTTTCATACAGCTTCCATCGTTTCCCCAATAGATAACGCCACTATCGTCGAATTTCCAGTGGAACAAAATATTGCATTGGATCGGAGTTCTATTAGGTTATCCAAATACAATGGTTTTATGTAATCAAGAGGGAAGACAGTTTAGATGGTAGAATGAGTTAGTCTGTTAGTAACCTTGGCCTGAAAGAGACTCATGCCTTCGTCTTCAACCAGTAGTTTAAATATAAATAGGATCAGCAGAGAGTGTTTTGTATGTTTGGGGTTTAATAAATTATTATGAGTTATTATTTGGAAGATTACATTTGAAATTAACACAAAACGCACATTGCACTGTAACTACAGATTGTAAAAAGCTTTCTGTTCACTAGTCACCATCTTTGCTACTCGCTTTCTAAGGAAAGACAGAGGAAACAGTACATGCACATACACACAGGTTTATCAACAAAACTGTTTGAAAGGCTCTTTTATTCGATGTATTATTGTTTACAATTGTAAGTTATATGTAGTAAATACTACAAAGCCTTAAAACCCATTTATTTATTTTGAAATACTCAATCTATTATACAAGTAAGTATAAAGAAAAAAGGTCTCAGTATATTAAAAGTTATCGATATTATCAAGTGGAAATACTGGTTGCTGCAGTTTCATAGTGCCTGTACGCAAGCTACCACTGATTTTAAGTAAAGTTAAAGAAACAATGTGTTGATAATTTTATATGAAAATAAGAAAAACTGTTAAAACATTAAAAAGCCTGTTACAAATGGCCTCCCCTTCTGCTGAAACTTTCGTCTACATGCACTTCTTGCTATAGGAAATAAAACAAAATTAAAAATATATTATAATACAGTTAGGTAACCAAAAAGTGTATGCAAATTACCTTCATTTAATTAATGTCCATTTATTCTACAGTATCATTTTTAAAACAAAATAATGTAAAAATTTTTTGTTTTTCAAAATTACTTGAAAAGGTAGAATATCATTTGAAAACAACAAACATCCACTGTAAAATCTGTTAATAAAATTATGACTCAAATTTATAAATACCTTATAAGATTAATACTGTATAATGGACTCTATGATACCGGTACCGATTCCATTCCAAGAAGGGTTATTAGAACTTTAGAATAACACTTCTACACAGGCTGTAATGACCCCACAACAAAAACAGTGCTGGTTTTGTTTTGTCTTAGTAAACCCACTAACATTAATTAACAAAGCAATCAATCAGGAGGTTTTCTCAGTTAATGATAAATGATGATAGAGGATTAGACTTTTTCTATCAAATAATCTATCTAATTAATGAAGGAGGTAGTATAACCATTGCATTCAAAGTTGGTTAATGTTATTTACCAAAACCAAAGTGATAATTATCAGTAGTCGTCCCTCCTAAAGTCAAATCCTGCGTGCGATACTGGTACCGTCTCCTTCTTCGGCTAAAGAAGGTCAGGGGAAATTCATTTTTGTTAACTTATTCTTTCAAAATGAGAACAATAAAAATAATCAGTATTAACAACTTAGTCTTATAAACAAGTAATATTGAATCTCTTGTGAAAGTACAGCAATAATGAGGTTATTTGTTTTTAAGAAAAATAGTTACAAATTTTACCCTTACAACATCTTTCCACTTTGGAATTGCTGATTCCACCACCTGTTTGGTTCTTCTGCAGTGCCCTGGTCTAGAAAATTCTGCTGGAGAGATACTGAAAGCTAAACTTAAAGGAGATTGCACCCTCGACAAAGTACTGATGGACAATACCTTTTGGAGACTTGCTGCCCTTGTTTACGAGTGAGGACGTATGTTTGTTATCACCTGATACCAGATACACACACAAGCGTTTCACTTATACGGTTTTGAGGATATTTTATATAAAAGGTAGAAGTAGAGGGACAAACAATTTATTTTACAACCCTACAAGTGTAAACCATGGCCATTTAAACCACAAAAAGTTATTATAAATTTTGTTAGGCATTCTTTTTGATATTTGGGGCAAAGTGTTTTAACCACCTTCCTAGAAATATTAGGTACATGAAATAAATAAATAAGTCGACGTGATATTAAGTAATGTAATAGGTTAAAAAATAGTGTTCCTTTATTATGTAGTGTAAGATTTTTAAAATAATATATTGTTCTTAGTTATTGTAAAAAAAAAATGTGATTTGTTCTGTAAAATGTAGTTTACTATTTATATTCATTGTAAATTTAGGACATTTCGGTGTTTTGTATTTGGAAGTGATGATAGACTTGTTTTTACACGATTTTGTTATTATTTTTCATAAGGTAAAATTTGAGAATTTGAACCTATCATGGAAACGAGATCCGACAACATGATTGGTAAGTCTGTTTCAATAAACTCTTCACTGTCACTATAAAGTACAGAGAAGCATGTACTACCTTACCGAACTAAATCACAACCACGGGTCTGTTATGGTACACTGGCAGATCAAAGACTGGGAAAGGAACAGGAGCTGGTGTACATGGAGTAAGACCCAAGATGAATATCAGTATTAATCAAATAGGCCAGTTGATTTAAACCAGAAATGTTCATTATGGCCGCCATTCTACTATCAGATGGCCCTTTCCTTTCTTGCTCAGTGTGTGGTGTATCAAGTAAGTTATCAAGACTGATTGCGGCTACTTCCTGACCTGGACAATTGATGCCTTCAGTTCTTGAATGGTTGTTGGTTTTAAGTAATAAACTCTATCCTTCAGATATAACTGGAGCAAAAAGTCCTTAGAGTCCAAGTCAGATCTAGAGGCCAGTACATCACACTCTGTCTTACAGTTAAACGTCCAAAATGTAATGTTAAAAACATTTTGCAAATCACTCAGGGAGTATGAAATACTCCATCAGAATTTTGTCTCCTTTAAATTGTATTTTCAGCTCTTTTAGTCCTTGATATACAAGACTTGTTATGTAGTTTTAACTTGTAAATCACCATCATTGAGCTAAGCCTTATCTAGGAAAACCTATAAAATATTTTTATTAGCGAATTTCCATAAGAAAAATGAGCTATTGCAGTGACCCTTATGGTAATACCCAAGGTCGGGAGTAGCAAATGAGCATCGATCATGGTCCCCAGAACACGTTTTGGGGTGTCCTTAAAAATCATAGCGGACGCATTTTAAGTCCGATTTGATCCAAATTTGGTACACATGTTGGTTGACATTGTCGCTCGAACGAGTTCGTTAGGAAATCCAACAACCAGAAGCACATTTTTTGACCGGAAGTAACTATTTTTTGAGATTTTTCCTACGAGAATGAATTTTTGTTAGAGTTGTTTCTACAAATATAAACTTAGGATGTTATTCTGCACATTTTGTTTTCTTACGCGACCTTATAGCTCGCTTGGTTCCCCCAAAATCGATCAAAACGTAAAATACCATAGAAGTACTCCCAATATGCAGAATGGCGTGCGAAGCACACAATGCTTTGTGTATTGAAGATACTCTCAATATTCGGAATGGCGTGCGAAGCATTTTGCAGCTATTCAGCACCGTCGTGAATAGACCTATTTCAAAAATTGTTGGTTGAAACCCTAAACATTGGCCTATAAACTTAATTTTGGAAATTTGCTCAACTCCTGTCAGCGGTTCAGCTGCGTGGTCGAATTATTTGATGTACTTTTTGCTTAATATTTTCTAATTAATGCACTACGCAGTACATACTAAGCTATTTAGTCTCACTTGGCGTATTTTTTGTAGCCAAAATTATCTAATACATTTTTGATCATTTGGAGACCCTTAACAATCTATACGGGCTCCAGTTTAGTCACAAAATATCACATAACTCTGGAATACAACCATTTAGTAAAATAAAAAGTTTGTTGCTTTAAATTAAGAATTAAAAATTATCCATGGGAAAACCTAAAAATCTATCTTCGGATTATTTATCATAAAACTATTTTGTAAAGTTATAATACTTTAAATGTATAGGTACCTGTCACCTAACAGGTATAATGAGGACCTAATAGGTATAACAGGTATACACCTAATAGGTATTTTGTGAATGCACATCTCTAAAAGAATGAGAAATTGAAACCCTGACAAATTCCAAATCCGATTCATTTTGCGGATACATGCAGCCAATCTATTTGACAATTTAAAAATTGCAGGTGAAGCTGCAATTGATTGGTAACTGTTAAAAGTAGTATTTTGCACCGCCAATTTTATTTGCCTTGTTTTGTATTTATCAATTGATATTTTTTTAGGAGGGGGGGGGGCTTCTCCTGAGTTTTTCAAAATTTGAGCTTCAGAACTTTTGGTAATAGAAGGGTTGGGAAAAGGGTTGTTGAGCTACACTTTTGGGAATATTTTGAAACATAGGTATCACAAAATTCCAAAATAATAGTTTTGATATCCTTAAAAAAATTAGTTTAATAAAATATAAACTTTTTGTCCCAGACTTTGGACCCCCATTATTCACATTTTTTGTTTTGATTGTTAGAATATCATGTGGGATAGTATGTTTCATTACTGTTGACAATTTTACTGTAATCCTTTAACTCTTTGCGCTCATCTGGCCAGCACTGCTGGCCAACATAGTTGTCTGATTTTACCCGGCATTGTTTACGGCTGTAACTTTCCTGGCTAGGTCGGCAGCCGTATTGACTGTTCTGTTGCACCAGCTGGGAATTAATTTTAGACCATTCACCACAATTTGTAAATAGGATGAAAGAATGACAAACAAAAATTGTACCTCAAGTATATTTTACTCCTACAAAACTATATAGTTTTAATAAATGAACTGAAACATATTTTTGCAGTTTGTATATTTAAAACAATCTACGTTTATTATAAAAACGAAATTGCGTGAAATGATGCTACAATGTGCTACATTTTGTGCATGTTTTTGCTGCTTGACACTTGCCGGTTTTAGCCAGTCCAATAATGGTGGGTCCATGTTTGATGGAGAATGGAACGGTCCTAATAACTTAGGAGTAGGAATAATCCCACTAATCCCACGAATCAAAACTGGCTCTCCTAATATTATAAAGAACATTAACAATTTTATAAACAAAATTTCAGCTTTTCACTAATTATATCCAACAAAGGCCTATTTTTTCCCTTTATTGGTTTGGCTAAAAGAAATCATACTGTGTGTTTATCACTGCAATAATAAATACCAGAAAATAAATAAATAATAAAAAAATAAAATAAATGTTTACGTCTATTTTACCATTGTCATACCCATAGTTAGACCAGCTATACAAATAAAAGTCCAAACAATAGGCCTTTACTGCAGATTGACCGCTGATATGCCAACGGGCTGATCCGGCCCGCGAGGACTCGTACGCCCCGCGCCGCGCCATCTCCCTTTGCCAGGCCGATTAAGTCAAATGTCTGCACTTAACATTTATAAAACTTATATCAATATAAAGATTGCAAAATACCCTAAAAGTTTTATTTCAGCCATTTTTTCATAACTTGTCTTATATTAATAAAAAATAGCTAAACATGTAATTAGTGCAATAGAAAAGTTAAAATTTTAACATTAAATTTAAAAATACACGGTAAATAATTGTTTTATAGCTTAAACGCAAAGAACATTTTTGATAGAGAATATTATAAGGATTACAATAACGAAATAAAAATTACTCTATCGTTTTTTATCTCTTAGATATTGACAAAATAAAAAATCTTTCAAAAGTGAACTTTAAGGGGGGTATTGGGGGAAGCAAGAGGGGGAGGGGTGGAGACTTTTCAGAGAATATTCCTTATATAATCAACTAACATCCATGAAAAAATCAGCTTTTCACTAATTAGTTCCCACTCAAACCCTTTATTTACTGGGCTACAATGAGTACACGCCCAACTGGAGGACAAAATATTTCAGTTCTGATTTGAAACTTCTAAATCAAGTTTTTTCTTCAAAGACTCTGGAAGTCTGTTTATTACAGGAATTCCAGCCCAAGCAAGAAGCCTTCTCTACGTATGATTAGTCTATGGATATCGTATCTGAAATCATCCATTTCCTGGTGCAGTTATGAAAATCTCTGTTGCGAGATGTTTAAATCTGAAATCTGCTACAAAGTATTAGTTCTAAAATGTATACAGGATGTATTTTTTAAATGGGCCACCATTGGTATCTTGTAAGCTGTACTTCTGACAGCAAACTTTAAATAGGGAACCTTTCCTTGTTTTTTGAGAAATTCAAAAATATGTAGCTAAAATATTTGTTAATGGCAGCCATTTTCCAATATGGCAATCAACTTTTGAATTTCTCGTGGAACACTTTATATCTTATGATGATTTTAGAGTTTACAAGTTATATTGAGATGTTTTTGATCTTGGTGTTTTTTTTTATATGACTAACCATTTAAAATTGGAGGTGTTTTAAGTTTTTAAAACACCCTAACTGAGCCGAACCTATTTTTGTATGGAAACTTTTTGAACCAAGGAAAACGCTCTTAACACTGATAAAACATTGTTTAGACAAACAAATAACGGCAATATGAAACAACAACAACCAGTCTTTAAAAAAAATACTTACTGTCTTTAAAAAACTTATTATTTAGTTGTATAATGGGCTGTTTTCAAACTGATAAGCTTGAATTTGTAAATTGTGTAATATTTGGGGGAACTGAATAAAGAAGGGGCGGCTAAAGACTATCTGAGCAGAACGCTAGCTACCTGAAATTGAAAAAACATTGTTAGGCAGTTTCTTCAGTTTTCCAAAAACTTACCATAGATACTCATTGTCATTACGTCTGACTACCAAATTATGCATTCAGTTGATGTTCCTTTAGACCCAAACATAACCAGCTTGTAATATTATTTCCTTTAAGAGGATAATCGATTACAATAAATAATTTAATTTTAATGATAAAATGTGTTTATTTTATTTTCGCCTTTTATTTTACTATTTTTCGGGGTTGTGGAACTCGTAGACCTGATGCAAGCATGTGAAAAGGGTTGAATTGGTTTGAAATAACAAACTATCTGAAAAATGACTAACATTTATTAGATTATCAAGTTAATGAAAAATAACATATATATACACAATAATTCATCAGATAATATATCTAAATAAAAATACTGAGAGAGAATGTTAAGTTTATATCAGCTGAACTGAACGTGCCATAGAATTTTTATATTTGAAAAATAAAACAATGTTCTCACTTTGTAAACCAGTAAATGTAGTCAATGTCGCACTTAATTGTGATGGATGCAACCCAATGTAGTTGTGGATATTCCCAGACTCCTACTGGCTGCCATTATTCGAGTTTCAATGCTAAGTCCTTCATCTGGATAAATAGTGTTAATCTGGTGATTTTTCTTTCTAGACCATTGATGCTAGTTCTCACTAAGTCGGTCTTATTACTTTTCATACTAATTAAAACACATTATTTACAACTTGTGTAATATTTTTACATAGACTTAAAGAGTGACATTTATAACGTCTATCTCTTACCAGAGTTCGGGCAAGAAGGAAGAAGTCAGATATAATCATCTGCCAAAATCTTTGTATGGAAGAAACAAGCTACTTGATATTCTTTGCCTTTTACAAGTTCATAGATAAATCACATGCACAGTTTATTAATCATCGATTTATTACAACTTTTGTCAGAGATGATTCACTACTTTTTTAGTCATTGCTTTAGTTGTCATTTTGTGATATTTCAAGACTGAGCTGGTTTAATTTCGGTGCATTTACTCATGCTCAGTTATATATTGATGTTATTGTTTCCCTAAGCTCTCAGTACCTATACAAAAACCACTACAGAATACCGTTGCGTGGCGACCAATAGGATGGGCGCGCAGCGTTGCCATATCTACTAACCTTGAACACTCCTGGTATATACCGCTCGAGGCTTGAACGCACAGTTTAAAGAATTATAAATGCGTTAAGTCAGTCGCATTCAGTTAGAAGCGTGGGAAGAACGCGACAACGTCGCACTAAGGCGATTGGAGCGTTCAAGGTCTCGGTGTACACAAGCCAGTCCCTCAACGGATGCTTTCGTGGTCTTTGATATAATCCTCTATGTTAATATTTTGACTTATGGTCTTCTTTGATTGCAAAACTATTTTTGGTGAATTGAGTATGTTACAAGCTTCAAAAATTAAGAAATTACTACCCTAGTATTTATTAGCAATTCATTGTTGAAAAAACAAAATAAACCAGAACGTTCATTCAAAACACACAAAGTTTCTATACAATTGAAAACATAAAATTAAAGGAAAGTTTCTGTAGGTACCGTACGTAGGCCTACTATATTCTACTCAAACAGAATGTAGCATTCGTTTCAAACAACCTAATTTCACAAAATTATAGCGTTTATAAATATTTAACAATACACACAATCAGCTTCCGGAAGGTGTATGAATAGAAACTCATTATGAAGGAACTCTATAAGATTCTTTTCAGAGATATGAAAGGGAGCTGTATAAATGATTCATTACTTTATTTAAATTGAAGCAAGAAAAGAAAGGAACAAGAAATGGAAATAATTTTATCTACAGATATATAAATAGCATTAAGTGAATATACTTTACATAAAAACATTTTTAATTATAATTCAGCATAAACTAATTTCCACATAAAAGTTTTAAATATAGATTTTAGTTTCACATGTCATACTGTTATGAATGCAATTTGGCTATTAAAGGTTTCATGCCTTCAAAGGAAAACAGCCTATAACAGCTATAAACAGAAAAATTTCTCTAGAACGGTTAACCTTTTGCACTCGGTAACTATTACTATAAGTTGAGCGCACAGATCGGGTTGCCAGCACTGCTGGCTGCAGCCATTTACACCGCAAGTCAGAATTAATTACTTGCGTAGATGCTCATAGCTTGGATGGCCAGTAGTGCTGGCCAACATGAAATTACTTGAACGCTCGGGATGCCACAAGTGCTGGTCATGTAAATAAACAGCATTTAAAAATATATGTTATTAATTGCAGCTATATACACATAATAGGTACAATATCTGGTATATTCTGCAACCTGTGAAGTGGAATAAACATATGATTGTAAAAAGAGCGCCAAATAAAGATCACATGTTTCTGTTTGAGCATCGGTGCAGTGAGGTTTTGTTGGCTCAATTGAGTTCTATTGTTTAGTTTTTACATCAGTTAAATAGATTGTGATTTTGATTTTGTAATTAGTGTAAATATATTGTTGGAAAATTGAAGTTGGTTGTTTTTGTTCTGTTTTGCATGTTTTGCAGAACATGTCAATTTATTAATACACCAATTTATTAATACTGTCGGTAGCACTTGGGCCTGAGAACGAAACAATCTACTTTTGAAAACCAGTAACTGGACGAAAAGTATATTACAGGATTTCCAAAATCATCCATAAGTTGAACGACAAAAGGAAGCTTAATCTGTTTGCTTATGCCATAACAGGTTGTGACACAACATCTTCTTTCTTTGATCTGGGAAAAATAAAATCTTTGTACATTTTACAAAAGTCATAAGAAGCTCAAACACAAGCGTCGGTGTTTCTACGTCAAGATGATTCCAAAGAACTGAAAACAAACGGGGAAAATTTTATCTTAACAGAAAAAGCACATGAACTTCAATGAAGCTCGTTACTTGCAAAAATTGCAAAAAAATCTAATCTAAGGTCAAACTTCGACCTTGCAAAGCATCCCCCCTTCATCAGAATTTGTTCAGGGTTTATTTTCAAGTGCAGACATGGCTTGGTAACAGATTGGATGCTACAGTTTGGAGTTGGAAGATGGAAAAGATGGAAGAAAATGGAGGTTACAGGAAAGCTTTAACACCAACACTAAGTACTAAGTCTTTTGTGACTGATGACCTTCTGCACCTCGTGTCTTGCAGCTGTAAGACATCTTGTATTAAACATTGTGGGTGTCCGAAAGTAGAACTTAATTGTTTTAAGGTTTTAATGTGATAACAGTCCTAATAATGTAAGATGAAATAATTGATGATCAAGACAAAACTGGATTGGAATAAAACAGTAGCAAGAATGTTTCCATTGTCTTAGGCCGGCCACACACAGAATCAGACACAGTCAGTCATAGTCAAAGACACCTTTAGTCTTTTCTGTCTGTTTGACTGTTATTGACTGATCCTGTGTGTGGGGGTTTTAGTCACTGGGCGTCATTGCCTCCCTCCATTTTCAGTTCTTCTGTCCACCAGATTGTTGTATTGTGTGCATTTAGTGCTTATTGACAGTTTTTAACCTAACTTTGAAACGAACTTTGACTTTGAAGAGAAGGAAGAGGAAGCTATAATTATGATGTGGAACTTGATTAATTTGTTTGAAAAGGCACTAATAACAGAGATCTTTGGGTACCCCCTATAAACGAGAAGAGGAACCTCGTAGACTTTATTAAGGAATTGAGAACCATCCCAAAAAATCGAAAACTACTGTCGAATGAAAGTTGAAACGTTCGAATACATCTTGGAAAAAACCAGGATAAGATTAAAAAACAAAACACGAATTTGAGAAAATCAAGTGACAAGGAGGGGTTGTGCGCAGGTGGCTCTGACGGACACTGTCTGATAGCTTTTGACTAAAGGTGTCTTTTGAGGGAGCTGCGTCAGTCAAGGAAAACACATATTTAGACGTCTGTTTGTGTCTGTTCGTCTCGTTCGATGCAGTGTGTGGCGACCCCATAACCACCCATGCTAAACCCCCCGTTTTAGTTGCTATTAGTCAAACTGACTAAACGTGACTGACCATGTCTGATTCTGTGTGTGGCCGGCCTTATATAAAACTGAAACTCTCTACTTTTATGTGCAAGTATTGTATATATCCCAGACAATTTTAAGATATTGTAAATAGCAATTTAAGTGATGAATGGATGGTCCATGATGGTGTTTTGACAGTAAACAAAACATGTTCTACTGCTTGACACCTGTCGGTGCCGGCTTTAGCCAGTACGGGACACGGCGCGGCGGGTCCATAGGTGGTGGACAAAGGCACGGTCTTAATAACTTAGGGTTATAAGTAATCCCCCAAACTAAAACTAGCTCTCCTAATATAAAGAACATTAACAATTTTATAAACAAAATTTCAGCTTTTCACTAATTATATCCAATAAGGCCTATTTTTCCCCTTTATTGGCTTGGCTAAAAGAAATCATATTGTGTGTTTATCACTGTAATAATAAATACCAGAAAATAAATAAATAATGAAAAAATAAAATAAATGTTTACGTCTATTTTACCATTGTAATACCTATAATTAGACCAGCTATACAAATAAAAGTCCAATCAATAGGCCTCTACTGCAGATTCACCGCTGATATGCCATATGCCAACGGGCTGATCCGGCCCGCGAGTACTCGTACGCTCCGCGCCGCACCCTTTGCCAGGCCGATTAAGTCAACTGTCTGCACTTAACATTTATAAAACTTATATCAATATAAAGATTGCAAAATACCCTAAAAGTTTTATTTGAGCCATTTTTTCATAACTTGTCTCATATTAATAAAAAATAGCTAAACATGTAATTATTGTAATAGAAAAGTTAAAATTTTAACATTAAATTTAAAAATACACGGTAAATAATTGTATTATAGCTTAAACACAAAGGACATTTTTGATAGAAAATATTATAAGGATTACAATAACGAAATAAAAATGACTCTATCGCTTTTTATCTCTTAGATATTGACAAAATAAAAAATCTTTCAAAAGTGAACTTTAAGGGGGGTAGGGAGGGAAGCAAGAGGGGGAGGGGCGGGGACTTTTTTGTAAATACTCCTCTTATACTATTGTAACATCTGACAAAATTTCAGCTTTTCACTAATTACTTCCCACTAAGGCCTATTTTTTCCCTTTATTGACTGGGCTATTGGATGAGTTTAACTCAAAGCAATTATTACAAATTTTATTCTTTCATGTGTTATTTTGTATTATTGTAATAGTTATTTGTTTAATTGTAATTTTTAAACGTGGTAAATTGAGTGGCATCATTATAATGAAATTGTTATGTATGTTAATTCTTAAATTCACTTTAAATGTAATGAATTGTTTTGTATGAAATTTTAAATTATAAGCATTCAATTAGTTTAAATTTTTATCTTCTTTTTTGACACATGCTATTCGAATTGTACATTTTTCAGCAAAAGAATAATAAATAAATATAACTAGTAAATAATATACAACTACATCATGCTTTGTACCATTTCAGTTTCTCGGGTCTTCTGTGTTCATTTTGATACAATTTGCTAGGATTAGTAAAATGTTTTGTGAGTTTTATAAAAGATCAGTAAGTAAAAAGTTTATGAGACTCATCATGCACTAAAGGCGGAAGTGTATAGTACTGCCATTATTTTGACAACTATCTATACTACCTCTTAGATCTGGAAACATTTTATATTAGGAGTGAACGTTTTTCAGATCTGCAGTACAGAACTGATTATTTGGAAATTGGGTACATTAGCAACAAAGTTTTCGTACCCAAAGCACAATTTACTATTCTAAATTTTAGTCTCTCATTCTAGAATGACCAATTTCCAGAAAATATGAAAGCCTGAACACAACTAACAAATTTTTAATTCTTTTAAAAATCTGACTTTTGGGTAACTGCTGTTTTGTTGAAGTAATGTTAAAGGTGGTGGGTGGTGCTATAAGATGGAGTACATTCTTATTATAAATTTTGGATGTATGGAATTGAGTGTAACAAATGTGATAGCTAGGTATTGTATATATATGTGTATGAGAGAGCGTGTGTATGAGTAAGTGGAATAATCTCCTATGTTAATTTTTTAGATAAAACCCCAACAAAATTTCATTTTAGTACGAAACTTCCGGTAAAAAAATGTGTTTCCGGTTGTTGGACAAAATAACGACTTAGAAACACCAACATGTTGCCACGCACCAAACCTCCTCCACCTCTTTTTATTTAATTAATAGATTGTTTTGTGCTGGCGTTACTTTCCCACGTTTTTGCGTGTCGCACAACCCCTTAAGCCTTTTGAATTTTTGTTTTATTTATAATAAATTTCCCTTCAGAAACTTAATTTTATATAATCTTTCAAACTATTAGCCCTTTATACTGATTGTGAGGAACTTGTGGTGGCAAGAATAGGAAATCTATTGACTTTCCTGTTTTTAAAATTTAATTACTTAACTATACACTTTGGTTTTGTATGCTAACCTGACTCTAATCTCGAAGTCGTTCCTTTTGGAGTTAATTTGTTATACTCAAGAATTAGGTTCACCTTCTTAATTATACTTATTCTAGAGCACTGGATGATTTTACTAATATTTAAAAATGAAAGAATGTGAGATGTTCAAATAAGTTTTTTATTTGACAACAAAATTTGATTACTTTTGCAACAGCGTTTATTGAACAAAACAATTTTAAAGAATGTGAAACAATTTATATATATTTATTTACAATTAATTATCGACATTTTTTACCATTGTGAGATTTGAATATTTACAAAATGACTTTAATATATTAAATTTCCCCAGAATTTACTTTTAGTTAATTTTTTATTTGATTAAAATTTAAAATGGGATTATTCCTAATGGAAAACAAGCTTGATTATCTGTTACTTATAGATATCAGATGATCCTCGTCCTTCCTTCCAGGTGGTTTTCCTTGGTATGATGTCCTGGTTGGTCCTTTTCTTCCCAACTTCCATGGTTGGGTATTTAAAATGTACGCAAAAACGACACCCCACCCAGAATTTTCAAAATGTTGACCCAATATTTTCAAAATGTTGACCAAAAAACGTGATCCCGACGCGCTACGACTTTTAAACTCTCAAAATCAGTTTTACCGTACCAAAAACATATAAAACGATACCCCACATTGTAGTTTCAAAATTTCGACACAAAAACGTGACCCGACGCGCTACGACTCACGCTAGAAAGTTCAAAAACTTTTCAACCCTTTGCAATAAAATTACGAAGATTTTGGTACCACCAGAAGTTTTCTACCAAGGTGCCTAGAGCTACAAGGTATGCTCGATCTCCAGATTTTATAGACGAGATTGAGCCTGATGACGTCACACTATGACCCCATCTACATTGTTTGATTCGAGGGCACGTAACGTTTAAACTAAAACTGCTGTAAAAATTAGATAACATATTACAAAATAGTTTATTCTTACTCTAAATTTTACGTTAGATCATGAACTCTCTTAACAGTGTAAGTATGAATGTTATAAACAAATTTTAACTATATATTTTATATTAATAAACTTTCTTATGTTATGGTTGTGTAATCGAAAATATACAAAGCGGTAAAATTTTTTATTTTTTGATCAGGAAAAAATTCCTGCGGGAAAAATATAGGTAAAAGTTCCAATTTTAATAATATTTGGTTGTTGTTCAACTAGGGCCATTGGTTATTTTTTGGTTGCGAGTTTATTACAATGATCTTTAAACAGCGCTAGCTCTTCAGAACCCGCCGCGCCGGGCGGCTCTGTTGCTAGTGGCGAAATTGAATTATATTGTTAGCATCTGGCGAAACAAAACCTTAGGCTAAACAATATTATTTGTAACAATATACGATATAACAACTTAATGTTAATTATAAACTAGTTTTCTTCACAGCTTCAACTAGAGTGACATATGGGAGCATAACTTGTAGCTCTATTCACTTTGGTTTTCTACGACGTCTGTGAGTGCTTATATTATATACCGTATATATATCGTATATACGGGAAAACAGACACACACAAAATTACCGCATGATTTCAATACTTCGGCATTTTAATGCTAGCCGAAGTAAAATAATAAACTACAATAGTGTACAGTACAGTATAGCCAGCTATCCTGTAAATCCATATTATATAAAAACCAGATACCACTCACTCACTCACTCACTGACTCATCACGAAATCTCAAAAACTACTGGACGGATTGGAGTGAAATTTGTTATGTAGCTTCCTCTAGGGCCATATGTGCTGATAAGAAAAGGTTTTAAAAAATTCAAAATCTTAGGTGGGGTTTGGGAGTCAAAGTTACTAAATCACGATTTCTTCAAAACCACCAAACGGATTGGAACGACATTTGATATGTAACTTCTTCTAGGGCCATAGGTGCTCAATAAGAAAGGGTTTAAAAAAATTCAAAATCTTAGGTTGGGTTTGGGGATCAAAGTTACTAAATCACGATTTCTAAAAAACTACAATACGGATTGGATCGAAATGTGGTATGTAGCTTCCTCTAGGGCCATAGGTGCTCGTTAAAAAAGGGTTTACAAAAATTCGAAGTTTTAGGGGTTTGGGGGGTCAAAGTTACTAAAAATCACCATAAAAATACATAGTATAATATATTTATTGATATATTTTTTTCGTTAATATACATTTATATTTGATGTCTCTATCGATCCATGCAAATCCGGATAGGGGCATCTTTCTATAAGTTTTGCTTTCAGACAATGATCTCCAAAACTCTCAGTCTCCAGTGTTTGTCATCTGATACTGTTGAGTCAGATCATTGTTCCATTGTTCAAACCATCCAGAAACGTGGGGAAAGCGGCGAAAACGTTTTTCTAATACTAATCGTGCTAAAGCACACAGGGAGTCTGGCAAAAGATACAATGCAAAAATCACGCCGTATATCGCGAGGCTGTCAAAAGATACAATAAAAAAAATCCTGCCATGCATTGTAAGGCTTCCAAAAAGTACATCAACAAAATCCCCAGGTCAAAATGGCTGCCGTTCAAAAATACAGTTCTAAAAGATGTCACATGAAGGTGTTTCCATGGTCTGAAAAATCAATGTCAGGGTTTCACTACAACTGCAACACCGATTATCACAAAGTCAAAACAGTTGAACTAGGTCCTATGACGATATATGTAAGTGGTGTACAGGAAATAATTTGATTTGAATATTTAAAATTATTTACCATCTTAGCTTTGGGGTTATTATTAATCCTACATCTTTATTATAAAGAAAACATAACATGATTATGTGTATAGAAGGTTCCAACGGCGTGCGGAGCACGCAGGGGTTTCCCCTAGTTTTCTTATAAATAAACGGTACCAGGAACTGGCACATACTTTCTCACAAACATATTTAAATTATTAAACAAATTCACTGTGACTTGTAGGGTGGGGTAGGAGAGGTGATTTTTTATTAAAGTAGGCGATTAACTAATAAATATTATTATTATTAGCTAGAGAGAAAACTATTCGATCGATTTCGAACAAATTTGCAAAAAACACGTCAATTAGGTCTTTATAGATGCACGTAAAAAGGTTTTGAAAAATTTTGAAAAACAACCCCCTTTATGGCCAAAAAACCCCCCAAAATCAGTTATTATTATTATTATTAGCTAAACGAGAATTTTTAGAAAGATGCGGGTTTTTGTATATGGTAGGGCACATTAAAGGCTACAAATAAGCCAAATTTTATCAAAATCGTTAGAGCCGTTTTTTTATAAAAAAATAATAACTGATTTTTTGGGGGTTTTTTGGCCAAAAAGGGGGTTGTTTTTCAAAATTGTTCAAAACCCTTTTTCGTGCATCTATACAGGCGTACTTGACATGTCTGGTGCAAATTTGGTTGAAATCGATTGAATAGTTTTCGCTCTAGCTTTGGATACATACAGACATACAGACATACAGACATACAGACATACAGACATACAGACATACATACAGACATACATACAGACAGACATTTTGTAAAAATCACTTTTTTGGACTCAAGGGGTCCCAAAACGGATATTTCCACAAAAATCTCAACATCGAATTTTTTTGCGATCACTATACTTTCTCTATACTATAGTATAGTGAGAAAGTAAAATGTATTACTCTTTCATACAAACTGAACACGAGATTCCTTTTGTCAAGTCGAGATTTTATTATTTTACAAATTAGTTGACTTTAATCTAAGTTTCAAGGTAGTTAGTGACTTTAAAATTTCAGCTTGAAATATGAAATTATAACACAATAACTCAAAGTCACAAAAAAAAAAAAACAACAATATCTCTCGATCCTATTTACTAAAGATAAACAAAAACAATAAACGGTACCAGAAACTGGCACATACTTTCTCACAAACACATTTAAATTGTTAAACAGATTCACTGTGACTTCATAATTGTATTAAAGTAGGAGAGGGGCTACATTAAAGTAGGAGAGTAACTAACAAATATTATTATTATTATCTAGAGAGAAAACTATTCGATCGATTTCGAACGAATTTGCACCAAACACATAAATTAGGCTTTTATAGATGCACGAAAAAAGGTTTTAGAAAATTTTGAAAAACAACCCCCTTTATGGCCAAAAAACCCCCAAAAATCAGTTTTTATTATCATTATTAGCTAAACGATAATTTTTAGAAAGATGCGGTTTTTTGCATATGGTAGGGTACATTGAAGGAAACAAATATTCCAAATTTAAACCAAAATCGGTAGAGACGTTTTGTTACAAAAACATAATAACTGTTTTTTTGGGTTTTTTTTGCCAAAAAGGGGGTTGTTTTTCAAAATTTTTCAAAACCGTTTTTCGTGCATCTATACAGGCCTACTTTACAGGTCTGGTGCAAATTTGTTTGAAATCGATCGAATAGTTTTCGCTCTAGCTTTGTATACATACAGACAGACAGCCAGACATATAGACATTTTGTAAAATCCTTATTTTTGGACTCAGGGGGTCCCAAAACGGATATTTCCACAAAAATCTCAACATCGATTTTTTTGCGATTACTATACTTTCTTTATACTATAGTATAGTGAGAAAGTAAAATAAACGGTATCAGTTAACTGACACAAACTTTCTCCCAACTTACTGTAGTCAAAATAATATTGTTTTCAATTATTTTATTTATTACTTTTTACAACAAAACAAAAAAATAATATTCTACCTACGTCAATCGTATAAAAAAATTATCGTCCTAGGCGGGATTCGATCGCGCGACCTTTGAATTACTGGTCGTGATCGCTACCATGGTGCTACCCCGTGCGGCCGCCACCGCGATACTAGATTGACAACATAAACTTGTTTATTTTTAAACATTTCCCCATAATTATAAAACGCCGAAGTTTTGATAAAAGCGGGTGGTGTCATTTTGTTTGGCATCTTAAGCACTATAAATACTGAAAATTTGATCAAAATCGTTAGAGCCGTTTTTGAGAAATTTGCATTTTTGTCGTTTTTTATGGGTTTTTAGGGGTAAATTACCCTTAAAAATTAAAAATTCCAAAAAATGAAAAAAACGCCTGGAGATATTAGGGTTTAGTACCTACATACCAAATTTCATGAAAATCGGACCAATAGTGTCCTCTCTGGTCGTGTATACATACTGACAGACTGACAGACAGACACCACTCTAAAAACACTTTTTTGGGTTCAGGGAGCACCAAAACAAAAAATTCCACTAAAAATATTTTTGGGTTCAGGGAGCACCAACACAGATAATTGCACTAAACCATTTTTTGGGGTTCTGGGAGCACCAAAACAGATAATTCAACTGAAAATTCAAATTCGAACATTTTTACGAAAACAATACTTTCTCCATATACTACGTATAGGGTGGAGAAAGTAAAATCAACGAATGTCATGAAGGAAAAGAAGAAATAAAATAATGCAGTCTTCTTGGATCTGCCTGTTTTGAGGCTGTATATTTCGAATGATTTAAGTACAAGGAAAAAACAGATCAAGGAGTCATCGTCAAAAAGAAAAAAGATGTCAAGATAATGCACGTTACAAATTTGTCACGGCCGCAATTTTTAAAATGATAAAAATACATTCTTTGAGAACAAACAAAATGCTTATACCAAATTTGAACTCAATATCTTATCTATTTCTGTAGTTACAGTGAAAAAACAAACAAAATGGTGGATTGCGACTAAATTAATCCGGAAAAAATCAATGATAATTTTAAATTTTTTTCAATGTATAGGCCTACAATCCAATCCTGTATAGATTTCTAAGGATTTTTACGAACCCCTGTATGTTTCAAATAACTTACAAGCCCAGAAATTACTTTAGAATTCATAACATTTTATTAACGAATACGTCAACAGGAGATAATATTTGTGAACATGTATTTCTGAGCAATAGCAAAGTCGAATGTTTTAAATATTTAGTTTACTATTGTTTTATTTCAATAACCACTTTACAAAAAGCCAAACAATTATAAAAAGTACTTTATGGTCTATTTTATGATAATTATTCTAAACGCTCCATAAAACTGAAAATAGTTAAACAGCCTTGGAGATTAATTGAATGGATATTATGCAATCAATACTTGATTAATGGTCATATGCGAGATCTTTACATTCGTATTCCGAGAAGGTACAGTAGATTGACAATTCCGCGAACTTTGGATGCTCAGGCGGATTCCCATCAGTAATTGTTGCCCCCTCCTCACATCTCCCTTCTCCGCTTTGGGTGGGGAGGACGAACTAACCGGCTTCGGCTACAAGCT
>JAGFPH010006256.1:9707-20763 GCA_018207615.1 Philaenus spumarius
GATCAAATTTTCAGTATTTATAGTGCTTAAGATGCCAAACAAAATGACACCACCCGCTTTTATCAAAACTTCGGCGTTTCATAATTATGGGGAAATGTTAAAAAATAAACAAGTTTATGTTATCAATCTAGCATCACAGCGACGGCCGCACGGGGTAGCACAACGGTAGCGAGGACGGCCAGTAATTCAAAGGTCGCGCGATCGAATCCCGCCTGGGACAATAACTTTTTTATACGATTGACGTAGGTAGAATATTATTTTTTTGTTTTGTTCTAAAAAGTAGTAAATAAAATGATTAAAAACAATATTATTTTGACTACAGTAAGTTGGGAGAAAGTTTGTGTCAGTTAACTGATACCGTTTATTTTTTTTAATTATACGCATTATTGGCAAGTATCCTCGTTTATTCATTTGATAATTTTGTATAAAAAAATTGTATATTGCTATTTCGTTCGTTTTTAATTATCACCAAACCGAAGGGCTTAACTCAAGTTTTAACATTGATTGCCGGGAAAAGTTTTCTCTAACGGGCGTACCTCAGGAAAACCCGATTTCTCGCTAAACTAAAATAATGGTACGAAATGGTGAGGACACCAAAAATGAAGTCAATACAAAAATAACTTTCCAGTACAGTTCAACTTAAGTAGAACCACACTTCTTAAATTCGCTCACTTGAAAAGTTTGTAAAAACGAGATGCGCCCTTTCGTGAATTTAGTGACAATAATCATGAAATCATATAAAAAAATCATAAAATTGTATAATTGTATGAAATATAATAATTATATTTGCAATTTGTATACTGGTTGTATAAAATTATAATATACATTGAGGTTATATTAGGTTATAACAATTTGTTACAGTATACATTGTCTTTTTAAAGTGTAATTGTACTTTTATGTTGTAAAATTGGCTATTTTTTACATGATAAAGGTAGAGTTTAGTTGGTTTAGTTTATATTCTGTTGAGTTTGATATATTTGTGGATTTTCTGTGCAATTTTGCTTGAATTTTATGTAGTTACTAGTTTTATATAAATTAAACTTTATTTTACCAATCAATGTGGTTGTTTGTTTTAAAATTTTAATTTGTGTTATGTACCCCCTCTCAAATTAGTATCACAATTTGTTCAAAATTCAGTTACACGATTTTTGACATTAGGCCTATTATGGTTTTTAGATTGCATACTCAGTGAATTTTACATGCTAAAATAATAAATGTAGACAAGGCTTCCTTCCAAGTAAAATCAACTTACGTCCATAAATAAGCATGCTAAAATATTCTCCATAAGAATAACATGGTCGTGAGTATGCAGGTTTGCTGTCTCAGGAAACTATAAATTTGGGGTTTTTGGGCCATAATCTATTAGATCTCAACTAGATGAAGCATGCAGTTTTAATTAACTAACAATAATATCTTTAGTTCATAAATCATGTTTCAATTCAATTAACGCATAGTGCAATTGTAAAATTAAATAGAAAATAATTAAATTAAATGCTATTATGAAAGTATAGCCTACATCAAGTGAGCATACGTTTCAACATGCGGCTCTGTGGTTCTGGATGTCTTTTAGGCAAGGCAAGAGGCATCTCGACCACCGAACACCTAGCTGAGGCTGAGGCAGAGGGAGGGGGGCTGCCGAGTCGAGTATTGAAAGAACTACTAGCGCTGCTTCGCGTCGAAGGCGAGAACTAACGTTCTGACCTGTCGAACTGGTCTGAATTTTTAACACGGCGAGTGTCCTTCTTATAGGGTATATATTCAAAGGTAATAGGCCACTCCCCTAGCTGGCTGTCACTCCCTCGGTACCCGGGCAGTTGTTTGCTTTCAAGTGTGTGGTTGTACTTTCTGTGTTTGTATTATAGTGTTTTTTTGACTATGTAAATGGTTAAGGTTAGTGGTATATTTAAGCTTTGCTTATTTTCTTTACATAGGCGTAGATCTTTAGGTTTATGTTCCCTTAGTTGTTAGTCACTTGATAACGGGATTTGATTTATATTCCCGGAACTTTGTATATTGATTTTTAAACACAGAAGTGATGCAAATGTCCAAATAACTAATAATACAATTGAACATCCATAGTTAATAAATTTAGTGATAACTTCAAACAGGGAACATGCATTTGTTACATTAATACATTCAACTTGAAAATACTTACTTTGTGCATGAAACCCGTTGCCAAAGCTTTTTTCAACATACTCAAGTGTAAGTAAAAAACTAAACATCCTACAGAAAAAAAAAAACATCTTATAATAATCGTACAGTATGCAATTCCGCATCTACTGATTACCTGATGATACAAATTAAACCAATAATAGGTGATATAATATGGTAGGTTGAATAAATTGTTTTTTAAATTACTAAATGTAGCAATCTCAAAGGTTTTTATTTTTATTTTGTTTATTGATATTGGCAGAACTGTTTTCAACAGCAATATTTGACTTTTTCATTGTTAGTCAGCTGACAGTGTTTGTTAACTTCCCGCTACCAATAAAGGGAAGTTATTGATTTCGGTCCGATTTTCGAAAGTCGAGTTTTCATTAAATCTCCACGTTTTGAGGTCCCAGGAAGCCATTCTGACTATTCCCGCCGAGATGTCCGACCGTGTGTTTGTGTGTGTGTGTGTGTGTGTGTGTGTGTGTGTTGGTGTGTGTGTGTGTGTGTGTGGGTGTGTGGATGTATGTGTGTAAATACATTTTTGTCGTACAGTTTCTCAAAAACGAATCAACCGATTGAATTCTACGACATGTCATTCGAAAGAGTGTATCGAAAGGGTGTATCAAAACTTAGATCTGATTAGATTTGAGAGTTAATCCATCGAGCCAATCCGAAGAAATTAAAAAAAATAACCTAAATTTTTTTTTGAATTTTTATGTTTTTTAAAAATAACTTTAAAGCGTGCGTAAAAATCATAATAAACCCATGTATACATTTTTTGTGCTTAAAAAACTGCGTCGACTGCTTTTTTGAAAATGAAAATCGGACGACGCATTCAAAAGTTATCGTTGTTTAAAAATTCACAAATTTTCGTTTTTTGGTATTTTTTGGTATTTTTTTAACATATCTTCCAGATTTCTCAACCAATCAATATAAACCTGTACATTTTCTTTTTGTGCTTTAAAACCTGCGTAGAATGCTTTTTTAAAAATGAAAATCGAACTACGCATTCAAAAGTTATCGTTGTTTAAAAATTCACAAATTTTCGTTTTTTGGTATTTTTTGGTATTTTTTTTAACATATCTTCCAGATTTCTCAACCAATCAATATAAACCTGTACATTTTCTTTTTGTGCTTTAAAAACTGCGTAGAATGCTTTTTTAAAAATTAAAATCGAAAGACGCATTCAAAAGTTATCGTTGTTTAAAAATTCACAAATTTTCGTTTTTTTTGGTATTTTAACAAAAAAACTCATTTTAAGCGTTTAAAATTCAAACTAAGCGGGAAGTTCTAGGGTTGGCCTGCACGGTCAACCAATTTCTAGATTTTTTATTTTATGATTTTGATGTTATTATTAACGATAAAATAATAAGCGTTGTTTATTTATTAAGTGTTTTTTGTTTTTGTTTTAAGGTAGTTTTGTTTTATCGTGTACATAACGTAATGTATTTCTGTATATAAACATGCAAGTGTTATTTGAGTAAGTTTATCATTATTGTATTACTAAAGGAATTTAAATGGGACTAAATTAGTTAAAGGCTGAACCCAAATGTTTTATATACAGTACGATGAAGATGTGGGTAACAAGATGATCACAACAGTGAGGGAGGAGGGGAGCGCAATAAGAAGCTGACGTGCATAAGATTCTGGACCGCCCACAGAAGAAGAAAAGGGAGAAGGGAATGTAAACTTTGAAAGAGAGTAGTAAAGAAAGGAAATACTGCAAATACGCTTATTTGAAGAACAAATACTGTGTACATGTTCATGAGAAAATGCAGATTGGTTTACATTAAAAAGAGTAACATTAAACATGCCTTGGTTCAACGGATTGTCACCAAAACAACGCAATCTAGTAAAGAAGTGTTAATTTCAAGGAAAAAATATTTTGTAGGAATGCTTCAAATAGTCCCTTTATGAAACAGGAATTAAGCAAACCTATTAACCGGCGTGATAAAGTACATAGAGTGAATAATAATAATAATAATAATAATAAAAGAGTTTTATTTGAGACATAATTACATTTTTTTAGATCCGTTTCAATTGACACTCATTCAGCTATGGTCCGTAGACCTCTGTTGGGTTGGCACTCTTAATTGATGCTACACACTTACACAAAAATAGTGTAACTAAAAAATTCAAACATGAGTTCCAAAAAAATAACAAAATTACTAAGAATAATAATTTTTGGCTATGTGCTATTATAAAAGAAACCTAAAACTAACAATCACATAATTTATAAAACTAAAATAGGGAAAACAAAATTAATAACATTAACAAAACTAAAATAAAAAACTTCTGCAATAACCATGGTTGAAAAAACTAAGCATACACAAGATATCATTCTCAATTTAGGCTACCTAATTAAGAAAAAAACTTGACTTCCTAAAACAAAATAGTCAGAACCAAACATTTTTTTTTTTTGAAAACCCAGAATATTAATAAAATGAAACAACAAATCACAATTAACCTGATACTAAAAACAAAAAAATAACCAAACATAGTATAATAAATCGAATATTAATAGTAGCTTTATTTACGCATCATTATCATTATAATTAAACTCGTTTACTAAAAACCATCCATACTGCTACGCTTGTCTCAAATATCTACAGAGACTTAGCCAATCTCGCCCATTCAAATACGCAACAAAAAAACAAAAACAAAAATATTACAACGATTTTTATCCTTTCAGGAATAATAAATTCTGGGCAAAATCCTATTTTTACTGGCCTATTCTAATCTTTAGATCTTATAAGTTTATCATGGTTTAATTCAATTTTACCTGACATTTTTTAAATTTTTCGTTTCGACTCAAAATTGCGTCCTATTTCATTCAACCAAAAATGGCAAAGTTAGAGCGAGAAAATTGCATGATTTCTATCACTCATAAGCCCGAGTACAATTTGTGAGTTATATCATTCGACAAGCAATTAAATTGACTAAAATCCTGTGCAAAGGTATTTTGCTACAGTTCCCGGAACAAGGAACAAAATTCAGATGAATCTCCTGATAAATGAGTTTTTTCACTATCCATGAAAGGTAATTGCTCAATTTCTACCACTCATAAGCCCGAGTACAATTTGTGAGTTACATCATTCGAAAGGCAATTAAATTTGCTACAATCCTGTGCTAAGGTATTTTTGGCTCAGTTCTCGGAACAAGTTATTTCCATAAAAACAACATTTTTAAGAAAATCGTACGATATTTGTTTATGGTTGCCTAACTTTATTGTTGTTAAACATAATATTACCTTGTTTCGTTTCTTTTATCCTATCTTTAAACACAATAAATAAATTACTCAAGCGAGTTTGTCAACATTAAAATTAATTACACAGACCACATTTTAAGTAAGTTTTGGTATACACTTTCTTACCCCGCACGTCAACAAATAATTTAAATGTGTTATGTGTGTTTTGTGTAATTAATTTGAATGTTTGACGACCTCGGTTGAGTAATTTATTTATTGTGTCTGAAGATGGGATTACAGTCACGAAACGCGTCACAAATACAAAAAAAGAGGCCACTTGACGGAAACTTAGATATTTCCCTGATAAGAAGTAATGCGGCTGTGCTGCTTACGCTTTTTTAAATTTATATTATAGGCCAAATATATCAGGTTAACAATAATGTATTTTTGTTTATTGTTGGCCAAGGGTTTGGCTTACATCTTGCCTCATGCTTCATTTTTGTTTTTTATAACAATAACATTTAGGTTCATACTCCCAAACCTAAACACTTTCTATATACAAAAGTCAAACGAAATGACTCTAAGCGATTGGTGTTTACGAGTTGTAACAGTCAACAGAGAGTTGACAGACTTGTGTTTGAAACGGATTTTTGTTATTTCTATACTTTCTCTTTACCGTCGTAAATTTAAAAAAAAATAAAATTTTACTGAAATATAAATTAATTGTATTAGCTTAGTTAATATTTAGATGATCGACAAAAATTATAAATTGAAGACCTAACGAATGATGGAAACATTTTGTGAAACTTCTATTTCATATCGGTAAACAAATAAATAGTAGAATTAATTAATATACAAATTTGAGATCAAATTTATCTGCAATATCAGAGTCTGAACTACTGTAGCAGGAAACAATAACCAACTTAGCAACCGATATAAATGAAGATAAATTAATCATGTATATGAAGAGCCTATAGTTGCAAGCAGGGATGGTATAATAAATTCACACATCATTAAGAAACATTAGGTGTATAATATTACAATATTTAATTAAGGAGATGTACTTTCTGATTAGATCCGTCCTTTTGTGGTCCCGTTTGGACAGGGTTGGTATAACTCGTCCTACCCCTAGGATTACATTAAACAATTTCAAGACTTTCTAAGTGGGCCATCCCCCGGTAACGTCAAAAACAAGTAAAACACGTAAAACTATTGGTTACATTGACACATACAGTACTGGAAAATTGCACTTCGTTTTGCGTAATAGTTTTCCAATTATGAAATATATTCCAGACTTTTGCTCAACCCTGTATTTAGCTGCATAAATACTCTAATAAGGTATTCTAAACATCCCAAGACATAACCCACCAGCTTAGAAGTGAGCTAACCACCGTTTGCTTTACTTCCGCCCTCCTTCCCTCTAACAACAGTTATGAAAATCGAATTTGGGACCTTCTGATCAGGAAGATACCACGCAGTTCAATCGGTCTAGGTTTGCATTATAAAAAAATATAATTTAACAACTACTCTTAGTTACTTTACTTTCTTCTTTAATGTTAATATTACTCTACAAAGTAATAAATGCACAAATAAAAACAGTAGGAGTAGTTATAGCAATCTAGTTTGGTTTTCCCTCCTTATTCTGTATACCTACATTGGATAAGCGAGAAGTAATTATTACTGCTTAACATAAATATTTCATGGCCGCTGATTAAGTAAGGGGCAATAAAATGGCAAAGTGGGGTATCTAACTCCGAACTTATCTCTATCATTTTATTGCAGCATCTATTGTTTGAAACGCCTATAAACAAGAAAGAGATAAAAATTTGTTTGTAACTTGTGCGCATTAAATCAGTATGA
This sequence comes from Philaenus spumarius, assembly GCA_018207615.1. NCBI lineage: Eukaryota > Metazoa > Arthropoda > Insecta > Hemiptera > Aphrophoridae > Philaenus > Philaenus spumarius. The sequence goes on from JAGFPH010006256.1 coordinate 16,909, forward strand.
AAATAAATTCGTATTTTTAAATTTCTCAAAAAGATTATAATTTGCCTTTTGTTACAACTTTTGAAGTTTAATTGATAAAGTTAATATCAATGCCCAATCTTTGATGTATCTACACAAACCTGTAACTTGTTACTCTTAATTTATATAAATATTACACACTATAATATATAAACACCTATGTATAATATAATATATAAATAATCTTAAAATTATATTTTGTGGTTGTAAAACTTGTTGGGAACCTGTATTGTAGGCCTAATTTCAACTCTAAATGGTAAAATACACTAGAAGTGGGAAATTATATCAATAACTGACAATACAAAAATTATAATATTAAATAAAGTAAATTTGCATGTATATTGAATATTTATATTTTGTGTATCCCAAATTTATCACAATTTACAATGTAATTTATAAACCGAAATTAATTATTCTCTAAATATAATTAAGATGTTTTCATTAATGGCAGTAATATTTTATTAGATAAAGGGATACCGAGACAGATAGGGCCTACTTCAAGGCGAAAGTTGCACCATCGATATTTTTGGAGAGATTTGCGAAATCAAGCGACAAGGAATACCTTGCAGTAAAAGGTAAATATAAATTCAATAGAATAAAGGAGGCAAAAATAAGCACCTGACAGGTAATTTTAGTTCCCATAGACCAAAGGAAATGTTACAGCCTTACACCAATCAAGCCAATTAACAAGGGATGCATACTTTAAACAACTGACGGTTAATTTTGAATCCAAAAGGACGAGAAAAAGTGATTGCGATATGGTCCTAAAACCCAATGGATTGGGAGATAAAAATTGTGTTGATTTGATTATTAAAAAATAATTTTCTGATCAATCTTGAATCTTACTCTTTTAACTTGTTAAAGCTTCCTAAATTTTGGAGAATATCGGTGAGTTATACTTTTTCTATGTAATGTGAGCAAAACATGTAATTGAAAAACATTTTTTTGGGGGTGGAAAAACCATTCGGTGGGGGATTGGCAGGTACGGCTCACCTATGATTTGGACTATTTAACTTTAACAGTAACACGTTTCCCCATAAATCTACCAAATAAATAAAAACAATCACCAATTGCTTAACGACCATACTGAACGATTTGGCGACAATAATCTCTGACTCTCATAAACTGAATTCTGGATTTAGTCAGTAGTCCAAGACCGGCAAACAATTACATTACATATATGTCACAGTTGTGTGTTATGTGTTATGAGTTAAATGTTTTGTGTTATATGTAATGTGAATATTTTAATGTTTTTTTAAATCTTATAATGAAACGTTTTTATGTTTCGAAACGCTTCATAATCATACGCTGAGTTGAACGAAGTCACACGACGAATAATAGGAGCACAATTTTGGTTTAGCTAACGCTCCAACGCATTTCAATCCGTTTCAGTTTCGTATATTTTCAAAATATTAACCTGTAACTTTTTGTACAAGTTAAACATTTCAGTGTAAATATGCTCAGTATCTATGAACTTTTTTTGGAATGCACTTTTGAAAAGCAAAACATTTAAAGAAAGTCTACTATTCCAACACGTATGGATTAAATGACTCAACTTTCGATATTTTTTACCATATCATCTTGGAATCGGTGCAAAAGTTAAACACATAGGCCTAACTGTTTTTTGCTATACATAGTTTTTAAACGATATGTAAAAAAAACTATATTTAGCCATTGAAAGAAAGCGTTTTGACGAAAATGTCTTAAAATGTTTTAAATGAAAATTGTGTTTTTTTAAAGTAAGTAAGAGAAAAGGTTCATAATCCTTGTTTGAATTTATTATAATAACTTGTAAAAAACGTTTCAAGTTGGTATTTTGGAAATTAATGAAACTGAAGCCGTATGAAATGCGTATGAAGTGTCCGCTACTACTAAAATCGCAGTCCGTTGATAAATCAGGTGACTCTAGGTTGACCAATTTTCCTGATAGCAAATTGAGACTCTCATAGAAGTAGAAGTTTAATGCATTTAGACCCGCTACACCTATGTAAGTTACGTGACAAATTATTTTCTGTAAACAACACGCACATTCATCCTGCAAGCATTCCATGAATTTAGAAGACCTCGTCTTTAAGACTATATACAAGTAAAACATGCGTATTGCCTTCCTTACCAAAGTTGAAATCTTAATTTAGTAAAATCTTGGAAGTAGATTCTTTTACCGTGCAACTATTATTGTCACCTATAACAGCAAAAAGTTTGTTTTATAACGACAGGACTTAAATTTTAATAATTTAAAACACATTGACTTTTGAAATCATATATTTCACTATGTGATCCGGCAATGATTTGCTATTGCATAACTATTTTGGTGAAATAAATTCGACAAATGATGGTAATTTTGTCTGTCATAACTATATGAATCGTAGGTTCTAAACCATGTAACCATGTAATACCACTTAATAGCTGTATACCATTTACATGTCGTCATAGGACCTTGTTCAACTGTTTTGTCTTTGTGATAATCGGTGTTGCAATTGTAGTGAAATACTGACATTGACTTTTCAGACCATGGAAGCACCTTTCATGTGACATCTTTTAGAACTGTATTTTTGAACGGCGACCATTTTAACCTGGTGATTTTGTTGACTGTACTTTTTGCCTCACGATGCACGGCGGGATTTTTTTATTGTATCTTTTGATAAACTCCATATATGTGCTTTTGCACGATCGGTATTAGAAAAACGTTTTCGCTGTTTTTCCCCACGTTTCTGGGTGCTTTGAACAATAAAACAACTGAGAGTTTGGGAGATCATTATCTGAAAGCTGCCCAATTTCCCCAATATTATCCTCCGCAATATAAGAGGGAACGGTAGTATCAAGAATAGAAGGGTTTAGAGGAAAGAGAACATCACAATGATAAGCCCAACTGATGCACCAGTGCCATGTGGTCAGTGAGTAGGAAAGTGAAAGTGAGGGAGGGGCAAGGTACAGTTATTTGTGAAAGGTTTCATGTTTCAAGGCTATATACATTTTAAGAAAACAGTCTGTAGGCAAGAAAATACAAAATCCAATTTACCAATATTTTAAACCCTTCAAACAAATTTCGCAAGACTTATAACCGTACAATATTTTGTTTAATTGGAATATCTACATCATAAATAGTATATATATTGTTTGAGATTTCACCATGTGTAGACAAATCGTTCATTAGATAAGATGATAAAATATATAGATCGGTTCAACAAAATATATAAATAGATGCCCCGATCCGGATTTGCATGGATCGATAGACAAATCAAAGTTAAATGTATATTAACCAACAAAATGTATAAATAAATATATTATACTATGTATTTTTATGGGGATTTTTAGTAACTTGACCCTCAAATCCCCTAAAATTTCGAACTTTTTAAAACCCTTTCCTGGCCAGCACCTATGGCCCTAGAAGAAGCTACATACCAAATTTCATTCCAATCCGTTTGGTAGTTTTGGCGAGATCGTATTTAGTAAATTTTACCCACCCAAACCCCCTAAGATTTCGAATTTTGTTAAAACCTTTCTTAGTTAGCGCCCATGGCCCTAGAGGAAGCTACATACCAAATTTCGTTCCAATCCGTTTGGTAGATTTGGAGAAATCGTGATTTAGTAACTTTGACTCGCAGAACCACCTAAGATTTCGAATTTTTTTAAACCCTTTCTTAGCGAGCACTTATGGCCATAGTGGAAGCTACATACCAAATTTTATTCCAATCCGTTTAGTAGTTTTAGAGAGACAGTGATTTGGTAAATTTGACCCACCAAACATCCCCCCCCCCCTTAGATTTTGAATGTTTTTAAGCCCAAACATTTTTCAGCCAGCACCTACGGCCCTAGATAAAGCTACATACCAAATTT
>JAGFPH010006256.1:20863-32822 GCA_018207615.1 Philaenus spumarius
TTTTCAGCCAGCACCTACGGCCCTAGATAAAGCTACATACCAAATTTCATTCCAATCCGTTCAGTAGATTTAGAGAAATCGTGATATAGTAACTTTGTCCCCCCTAAAATGTAGAATTTTTTTAAAACCTTTCTTAGTTACCTATGGCGCTAGAAGAAGCTACTAGTTTTGTAGTTTTGGAGTAATCGTGATTTAGTAACTTTTACCCCCCCAAACCCCCACTAAGATTTCGAATTTTTTTAAACCCTTTCTTAGTTAGCACCTATATCCCTAGAGGAAGCTACATACAAAATTTCGTTCCAACCCGCTCAGTAGTTTTTGATATTTCGTTATGAGTCAGTGAGTGAGTGGTATTCGGCTTTTATATATATAGATTATCAATGTAATTTATTACAGATTTTTTTATTCTAATTTAGTATTTTTTTAGAGATGTTCTATTTTATAAAAATGTTATTTCAATTCTTTATACAAGATAAATATATTTAAGATCCTTTGCCATTGAGTTTTTGTTAAACAAATAATTATTTTATAAGATTGAAATACAAAAATTTGTGAACATGGAACTAATAAATATATTCGTTGGTAATAGTATTGAAAAAAGTAACAATATTTATAGACTTCTCTTAATAATTCCGTTGTTTGTTGTTTCAACACCCACTTCCCCCTACTTTTTAATTTAAACCTTAAGTAATCCAAGGTTTAACAAATTATGTATCAAAATTAATTCAACTATATATTTATATGTATATACAAACTCGAAAGATGAATGGGGAAAGGAGAATTTACCGTGAAGAGTGTAGTTCGTTTTTGACCACTGGTACTGCCAGCGCTAAGCTGAATAAAAAGTTACTAAAATGTGATTTCTACCGGCTGGTGTGCATGGCCCTTAAATCATTTATACAACACTTAAAAAGCACAAGATAAACAAAAACACGTGTAACATTGAATTTGTTCGACATTAGTGGTTGTCGTTACCAGAGCCGGGTCAGAACGCCCGATAAGGATCTCCATAGGTCAACGACATTCCTCCTTTCCTTGAAAACTATCTGATATATTCAAAGCTCTGTCAAATATTATATTACAATTAATTGAATGACAATTTATCCTTTAGGTCATTATGTGGTTCCATTTTTACCGCATTGTAAATCTTAAACTTCTCGTATACGCTCATGCAACCACATAATGTATTTATGATCGAAATCAATAAGGTGGGCAGCAAAATTGGATTTTATTTCATTGAGGTTTGATTCTGGCAAATGTTCTTTACACATTTTACCAAACGTACGACCAGTCTGTCTTAAGTAGTATTTGGGACCGTCGTCACATACATACCGATTTGTAGACTCCAGTGCGCTTGACAAAGTCTTAGGTTTTATTTTTGTAGACAGTATTTTGGCTGTAATAATTTATTGTGTGTGCTGAAAGCCATAGTGGCATTGCGTTTAGCCAATTCGTTCTTTAACTTTTGATCAAAAAATTACCGAATTCTGTGGAGACAACATTTTTCTTTGCTCTACCAAGCAGTGTGGATATTTTTATATTGATTTGTTCCTAAAGTAACTGTATACAACGAAATTCATCTCCTACTTTAAATAGGCTCTGTTAGATCTCGTCCTTAAAATGTATTATATTTCCTACTTTAAATAGCCTATATCAGATCTCCTACTTTAAATTATCAGATCTGCTACTTTAAATATATCAGATCTCCTACTCAATAATATGTATCAGATCTTCTTTTTTAAATTCGTCAGATATCTTACTTTAAATCTATTGGATGACCTACTTTTTATATATTGGATCCCATACTTTAAATAAATAAGATCTACTACTTTAAATGTATTAAAAATTTTAATTTTGTGAAAATAATCTTACGTTACCTTCTTCTCGCCCCCTTTTCTAAACGAAATTGTGAGTTTGGTGGGAAAATTTCAACGCTCTCTTACTTTTTACCCCTTTTCTAGATTAAATTGTAAATTTTGCGGAAACATTTAAAAGCTTTCTTCTTTTTCATCCCTTTTTCTAGGCAAATGGTGTATTTTGCGGGAAAATTTTAACGGTATGTATGTTGAGTCAACAAAATTGTGGTCAGAATTTAAGATATTTGTAGTAATCGAACTGACTATAGATAGTCAACAAATCAGATAGACAAGGTAAACTATCATGAAGTAACTGTATACAACGAAGTTCATCTCCTAGTTTAAATAGGCTCTGTTAGATCTCTTTCTTTAAATATATCATATTTCCTATTATAAATGTATAAGACCTCCTACTTTAAATTATCTAATCTTCTACTTTAAATATATTAGATCTCATACTTTATAATATGTATCAGATCTCGTACTTTAAATATATAAGATGACCTACTTTTTATATATATTGGATCCCAATTTTAAATAAATTAGATCTCCTACTTTAATTATATTAAAATTCTAAATTTTGTCGATTTATTCTTACTTTATCTTCTTTCTCACCTCTTTTTCTAAAGACAATTGTGAATTTAGAGGGACAGTTTAAACTCTATCTTCTTGTTCACCCTTTTTCTAGAGGAAATTGTGGATTTTACAAAAAAAATTTAAGGCTATTTTCTTTTTCGCCCCTTTTTACGAAAAAATTTCTACGCTTTCTTCTGTTTCACTCCTTTTTCTAGAGGAAATAATGAATTTTGAGGGAAACATTACAACACTAACTTATTTCTTTTTCTAGAGGAAATTGAAAATTTTGCGGAAACATTTCAACGAGTATTCACAAACATTAAATGCTTTCGTAATGGTGGAGGGAAAATTTTGTCAGTGTGTTAAACAAACATTAAATTTTTTGTACTAATTTTAAAATAAGATTATAAAAATTCCACTTACAAATATATATAAATATCTGGTTTAATTATGAATTGTACCAATTTAACCGACGTATTGATGTACATACACATACAATAGCAAATAAGTGATCATGAGTGTTAATCCTAGACTGCTTAATATGTCGCAAACATTCACGAAATATTTATTAACAAATTATATATAAATCATAAATATATCATTATTTTATATGCACGAAATGATATGTTTTTATATACACTTTCGTATTTTAATAAGACATTCATGTAATTCACACTGTCTATGTATTTATACTTATTTATACTAAATATTATTATTTTTGTCTTACTTTGGTTAAAATTGATTAAAAGTTAAAAGACATTTTGTTATGTTCGTTATTAATATTGATATATTTTCAGGTCTATGTCAGCAATACTCCGTGGTGATATTAACCACAGATACTATAATAATATATTCCAGAATCCGTGATATTAACTGTAAAACACACATGTGAAAAGAACCATTTCGTAGGCCTTAAGCTATATTGTTCCTCACTGACCCACATAAATAATGTATGAATGTGCGTCAGCAGGAAACATAACATTTAGTTTCATTATTTTTACTTCAACAATTACAAAATGTTCACCAGTAATGATTAGTAAAATGGATGTATTCACTTTTAATCTATCAACCAAATTAAGGATAAATAGACTGAGAATAATAAAATAAATATTATTTACTTAAAATCTAAATACTTTTATAATTAATTAAGATAAATGTTTACTATAAACCGACATTCATGAATAACTAAATCGGACGTAAATATTTATTAAATTGATATAAAGGTACAATATAAACTTAACAAATGTCTCACATAATGTAACACTATTTGACAAAATATAAACTAATTAAATCTATTTTTACATTTTAAGATCGTTCAATCTTGTTCGAGATAATTAGCAAACAATCAATCCAAGGAAGGATCTAAAATTCCTGAAATCAGAATTACTGAAGCATCAAGTCCATGCTTTGATTCATGTTTTATGTAGTATAATTAACGTTTTTAATAATATAACAATAACACTGTTCCAAAATACGAATTATATATATTTATTTTCAAAATATATGTAGTTTTGTTTCTGTTAATACTAATTACTATGCAATCCTGGTAGTATGGTCATTAATTCAATTTTCGATTTACTAATTGGAAAATTGATTCCTTATGTTTCTTGGCTTATATATAACTTATATTTATTCAGCAAAATGACTACTTTAATACATTTTTTTTAACAAATGGTAAAAATGTATTAGTATCACATACAATATAATTTAACCCATAGGTAGTTCCTTTATTTATTTTATAAAGTTTAGAAGGAAAACAGCTTAATACTATGACCTTATAGATTTGACATCTGCAATAAATTTATAGTCAATTTACAAAATAGAGGTAAAAGTTGTTCAACTCTTCTTTCCTCCTTTATTCGCAAAACTGTTAATAAATATGATTACTTTCGTTCTGAACTTGAGGAAAGACTATAAACTTTATTTTTAAACAACTAAACGAGAACCTTAAACGTATTATTTGAGTATATGTATTACATAGGCCTACACTTTTTAGTTTACTTTAAATCCTTGCCAATTAAACTAATTGACGTCTATATAATTGACGTTTCGAAAGCTATTTGTCCAATAGGAAACAAATTAATGGTGTCAGTGTGTGGAGTAAATAGTGAACCTTAGCCAGTGGAATATGGCGTCATTCAGGGGTCGACGTTAGGACCTATTCTTTTTTTGATTTATATAACTAATTTGTCTAAAATCAATATAGTCGGGAAATTTTACCTATTTGCGGACGATACGGCTATTTTATTCGAAGGTAATAGTTGGGAAGAAGTACACGGGAAGGTTTTAAAGGATTTGTCGGTAGTGAAAAAGTGGTTTGATCAAAACTGTTTAACACTTAACATATCTAAAACAAAGTTCCTTCATATAGCCCTTAGGTCCGATAGTGATTGTCCCTACGAAAGAATTAACTTGCCTTCGTGTGGGAATTACTTAAGTAAGTACTGTGCCTGTAGAGACATTGATAGAGTTGACACTTACAAGTACTTAGATGTCCTGTTTGATAAACGTTTAAATTGGTCTGCTCATGTTGACTATTTGAGTCGAAAAATTAGAAACTTAATCTATGTTTTTAAAAATTTTAATGAAATATTATATTTTTGTGACATAAGACAGTTGTACTTTGCATATTGTCAATCTTTGCTTTTGGGGGGTATAATAGTTTGGGGATGTGTCTGCAAATCCATTCTGGCCCCTTTAGATGTTGTTCAGAGATCAGTTATGAAAATGGCGCTGTGTAAACCAAAACGACATCCATCTGAAGAGCTTGACCTTTCATATTTAATATCAGAAAATTTTATATAAAAACTATTTTATTTTTTTGCATAAGAATTCAAATTTGACAGTTGCAGGGAAAAGCTACATATATTACACTGTTAAAATTAATGTATTCCTATATATTGCATGTTTGTGGTACCTTTATAATTTTATTTACAGCTATATTATAAATTACACTAATAAGAAAATGATTTTTATTTTGATTTAGTAAACTCTAGTAATTGTTTTATTTATATTTTTGTAGAGTCATTAGAATGTGCAACATTAACAAGTATTGTATTGGGCAAGTAATTCAAGGATTAAAATATGGTAAAATGAAATATGGGTAGGCTACATAATTTCTTGTGTTATATGCTACTATATAATTTATATCTTATATGGTGTGTCACAAGAAGAGGTATAGATTTTTATTTTTTATTACATTCTAAAATATTGAACCAATAATTACGAAACTCTTATATAAACTCTATATAATGGCTCCAAAAATGTTCAGTGAAAACTTGGACTATCTAATGTTTATAGAAACAAAGTGGAACCGAAAGAAACCCCCAATTAATTTCCCTCTATAATACTTTTGAGGTAATTTGAATTTTTTGCTTACTGTATTTGCAGATTTAAAACTGTTTCAAACTAAAAGCTACAACCAAAATAAAACAGAACAGTATAACATAATTCTTTGAGTGCAATTTTATTATATTTTTATCGGAAAATAGCTATTACTGTTGAACAAAAAGTAAAATGTTGTGCGTAAGCCATTTTGCGAAACCAGTTGGATAATTTCAGACTGCCTTTCCAGGTGTTCAACCACCAACTATTACTAAACTAAAACATCAATTAATTTTTAGGTGGAAACATTTGTCGTTGGAAAAGGATAGCGTAGTGATAAAGGATAGGCCAACTCTAGAAATCCTGACGAGGGAAGAGAATAACTGGTGTTGCTTGCTTCATTACTCTGCACACCATGTAAACCAAAATAACAGAGAAAGGGTGAGCTTGAAACTGTAGTTAACAAATATTCATACAAGCCACCTAGTCCATAATCTACTTGAAGAGGATCTGGACAGAAGAGTCGAATTCTGTTCCCACATCATTGAGTTTCATGAGTCTGAACCTGATTTATATTCCCGAATTTTTTCTAGGCAAGTACACTTTCTACAGCAATAATGGGTTGTAAATGGGGACAATTTTAACTATAAAAACACCAATAACCCTCACATTCTTGTACATAATCTTCTTAAGGGTCTGGTCCAGTAAACGAGAAAGCAACCGGAAACGAAAGCGCTTCTCACTATATCCCTTTTTAAACAGTGCAATTTCTTGCAGCTGAACGCTTTGACATTGCCTCATTTCAAACCATTTTATAAGTATATCTTTTGTAATTGATTGTTGAAAAAAAACTGAATATTCTTTATAAAATTTTGGATCCGGCTTGCAAAATATTTTTCATTATTAATTTTGTATTGTGTTAGGAAAAAAAATTCAAACTTTGTACCTACATAACAAACCAAAAGCATTTAAAAAAATGTAAATTGCAAGACGGATGCGTATTGTGACTGTGCTTAAAACGAGAACTTGCAAACAATTGTATGATAAAAAGTAAACGAAATAAATGGTTTGAAATTTAACATTGCTCTTATGGGATACAAATCCAAGATGGCCTCGACTACAGCAGAACCTTAAGCCAAAATAAATTACAGTAAAGGCTACCTGTAAAAATGCTTATGGCGCGTCATTTCAGACAGCACCATTACTGGATAAAGGTATGTACAAGTTTAAAATCAACTTGTATTGCCACGTTTTACGATTCCAGAAATGGACCAAACTATTTTCAATCCATGGTACTGCACCATGGTACTGATTTTTATTAAATCAGTCAAGTTTTTATTAAAGGGCAACTAGGCCTATATGGACGTTGGATTGGACAGGAAAGTATTTTTTTTTTATTGGCAGTCCCATCTTCTGATTTAACATTGGGACTTTTTATCTCATGACTTTACTTGAATTAGCAAGTATTCACTCATTGTTTCAACAATAATGATGATTTGAAAGCGTTATCGAAGAGGAATAACTTTCTGTACGTATTTTAAACCGGGTTCCAATCATTTGTATAATGCGTTGTTATCAGTGTGTCGCTGTGTGTGGGTTTTAGTTTCAATGAGTTACTTTTATAATTACATTTCTTCGGTTTTTTGTTTGTGAAATTCTATATAGGCAATCCGAAAAGATAAGCTCACCAAAATTAACATTTCAAGAAATGTGTTAATACGACTGACTTGATACTCACTATTCGATGTAACTAAAAGTAAAGTATTCTTAAGTGAAAAAGAAAAATAACACCAACTGTAATATGTTACTGTAAAAGATGTTATATATAACATTTTTTATTTTCCTAAACATAAACTCTTTCATTTAATGTAATGTAATGTTATTGTATGTAACTGTACCCTTGTACTAACAACTCAAATTTTTCAATTACTTTTGGGTTTTTTACATTCCATATTATTTCTTTCTTGGAAGTGTAACCAAAATTCAAACAGCTGTATCTCAGAAGCTATTCATGTTAGAAATCAAATTTCGGTCGCTTAAAAATATATTTCTCTACTTTAAAGTTAGTCCTTATCAGTTTTGGTGAAAACCGCTTGTATTGGTAGTGATTATAACAATAATCAGAAATAAAATTGCGTCAGACTCTCAATGCATACTCAACCCCCTTCAGATCCCAGTCTAAGAAGTGAGAAGTGAGGCTTCCGAAAAAAAGCGGGGTAGTGATTCACCGCGCTAGAATGACTCTCACTTCTCCTTTCCCTTTTTATTAACAACGTAAAAACAACACAACTTTCTTCACTGTGATTTCAGCTAATATACATTACAAGATCTAGTATATTTTGAATATTTCTAGCGTAAATTGAAGTAAAAATCTAGTTCATATTATCGAATCCCTTTTATATACAACTCTTAAACAACAATTACAATACTCTGTGGTTATTAACGTAGTCAAATAGTATGGAAACTCCATTTGTATAGGTAAATTTTATTTTTGAATTAAATATTAATAATAAAATAATTCATGTTTAAATTCTTCAGCAAGAAAAGACGAATTATATCTCTCTAATTTCTTTTCAACAATATAATTCAAAAAAATTAATTTAATTTTGTACCTTATGGCTACAGTGAAAGCTGAACTTATAATATGATATATTCAAAACCATCTTTAAAGTATGCTGTCAGAGTGTTAAACTAATTACCACATAAGTAATGTTAGGTTTAGACCATTGGATTATAAGGGTACGGTGAGGTAGAATATAACACCGAATATAAAGCCCAAATAGCGTTAGGGGATTTAAAAGTAATTTAGTTGAAAATTTATAATTTTGCATCCTTGAAATAGGCTACCTAATAGTCCAACAAATACAGTGTGCTCCACTACGAGGGGGTTTAGGCTTTAGATTATTTGTTCATTCCTTCACGTTTCACTATGGAACTTAAAATATTTTTTTAAAGGTACAACAAACTATTGTAATAATAATTATACATATTCCGTAAAAGATTACAACTCTCTGATGTGCATAACAACGAAATGGCAACTGAATTAAAAAATAGCTGTTGAAATAAAGTATTGCTACAAATTTAGCTTGATGCCAATAAGATTTTCACAAATAAAAAACCTAAGAAATGTAATTAAAAAACTAACTTATTCAAACTAAAACCCGTCCACAGCGACATACTGATAACAATGCATAACAAATGATTGGAACCCTCTTTAAAATACATTCAATGGTATCAGAAGAAGTTCCTCTTCGATAACGCTTTCAACTCCTCAATATGGTAGAAATACTGAGTGAATACTTGCTAATTTAAGTAACCTCATGAGGTAAAAAGTCATACACTGTTAAATCAGGAGATCGAATTGCTAGTAAAAAAAAACTTTCCCGACCAATCCAACGTTCATGTAGGCCTAGTTGTCATTTAATAAAAACTTGACTGAAATTTCATAGTGAGGTGCAGTACCATCTGGATGGAAAATAGTCTGGTCCATTTCCGGAATCGTAAAACGTGGCAATACAAGTTTATTTTAATGTCTGAAATGTCATAGGAGGATGCGCCATAAGCATTTTTGTACAAAACTTCAAAGAAGTTTTTAAGAATAGGCAAGAATAACCGGAATGGAAATAAAAAAGAAAAAAAAAACAATTATCTGATCTAAGGGATCTGACAAGAAATATGACAAGATTCACCAGAGGATAAGTGAATAATGGTTTCTGAACAAAAGTAATTGTGTAAAAGTACTAATTATAATATTATAGAATTGGTACGTTTATATATTGCATTTCAATAATAATAATAAAATAGGCCTTTAACTTCCTAAATTATTAGACAAGCTATATTTCTATAGATTTTCATAGTTAAATGAAAGCATATAAAAGTAACCCCTAATATGATTTGACAATTTCCACTAAGATAGAAATAAAGAACAATTTTAGTGTCCTCTCATACATTTATCCACTGTCTCCAACATGTAATTAACATAAAAGATATTGTCGTTTAAAAGTTAATACAGAAGTTGTAATTTGCAAAATATAAAAACCTTAATGTGTAATAGCTCAAAACATACCGTACCAACTACAGTAATTGAAATTTCATTTAGTAAATATACGATATTATAGTGTTTTATAATAATTGGTAAAAAAAGGTTAACTCTTAGTTACTATATAAAAGTGTATTACAAAATATGGATGACTGGCAGACGAAAATTATTTAAAAAAGTAGACCCAACTTTTTTTCTTGTTTTACAAATAGTACACATAGTCAGTAATTAAGAATACAATATTAACATAAAACATACTATTCTTACTAAGATGTAGGCTACTATATTACCTCCAGTTTCATAAAAAATAATTTCGTCCTTTAAAGCTTCGATATATTTAATGGAATTTTTTAAATTTATCTCCATGACTAAAATCATATTATCCATGATTCTTGAAATAATATTATCTTGGTTTTTATTTTCATCTGTAAAAAATTCAACTAACTTATAACTTTAAATTTTAATCATAAATGCATACAGTTTTTTGATTGGCCATTAGATATGATTACAAGGTCTTCTGAAGAAGTGAAGAAGAAATATGAAGGAAAACTCAGTTAAATTCCCCTGTACAATGTTCCTCAAGGCCTTGAGGTATTGATCTTTTTGCTGTAATGAATATCTTGTTACCCTTAAGATTTGATTATAACACACATCCCACCACGAAGAGATTTCTATTTTTGAATTAAATATGCCGGACATATGTAACAATATACAAAACTTCACACCTTACAGTTAGTGAATTTGTAAAAAAGTAACCTTGGGTTAAATTTTTTACGGCCAATCAAAACAAAATGCTGGAATAACAAAATTATGATACATTTTCATCAAAATGATTTGATTTCCATGACTATTACAAATTGATGATTTGCAGATAACTTGAAAATGTGTGAAATATAATGAAAATTACAAGATAAAGATAGCCTATTTTATCAAAATATAACTAAGCCTCTGTGTTTTTTTGAGTTTATTAATGAATAATTACAAAGCTCTCGTTTTAAATTACACTTTTTTTCAAATACATTTGAGAATTTGGTAATTTTACATTTGACACTTATAAAAGATCAATGACATGCGATGTTTGCTTTCAATCTTAAATAAATGTAAAGAGAATTTGGTTTGAATCTAATAATATGCTTTACAAAATATGCTATTATACTAAGCTTGTTCTACTAAATGCCTTCTTAAATACCTGCGAATTCAGATTTAATCTGGTCACATAAAATTTCAAATAGTTTATCAAGGTTGCCATCAAGTTTAGGCTCATCAGCTTTCCACTCTTTGCATATACTACTACCTTTTGAGCTTCGAAAAACACTCCACAAGTACATTGCTGAGATCAGCAGAATTGTCCCAAGAGCTGTGATCAAGTACACGCCAAACAACGAATCTTCATAGGTATTTACTTCTTCAACAATTTCAAATTTATAATAAGCTAGAAGAAAACAATTTTTGATAACATTTTTTATGTATGTTCTAAGTGAAACTTTCAAAATTACTTAGATAATTTTGAGCAAACCAAATACTTAAATAACTCTCAATAATTTTAAATATTAAATTTTAAAGCTACTATTAATTAATTAACATAGTAATAACATAGTAATTTAACTTAATAATTCAATTGCAATTTTGAAATAAACATAAATTAAATTGAAACATGCATTTTCAAAAGATTACACTAATTTCAGAATAATATGAAATAATGCTCTTAGGTTATTCAAAAATTTTGTTGATAATTAATTTTAGGTCTGAGCCGAAATTTCAGCAGGTGATTATGTTTATTAATAGTTTTCAAGCATATTTTAATCTAAATAATTTGTACAAATTTCCTTCAAAATCAGGTATAATTTCTGTACGGAAAACTCATACTTACTTCTAACCATTTGACTATATCCAATAAGTTTCCTCCCGATATATTCTGTTGTTTTGGTTTTTGAAAAAAATAATTACAGAAGGACAGATAAATGGAGCTATTGATTTTTTTACTCATAAAAAATTTTCACTTTGAAGTATATAACAAATAGTTTTTCCCTTACAAAAAAGATTCCTCTTAGATGAAAAGCTAGAAATAAAGAAATGTTACACGTTTTTTGATAAATATTACCTGATTGAGTCAACAATGATATATATTCATAGGTATTTTTCAAATTTTTTTTGTAAATAAAAA
>JAGFPH010006256.1:42894-68738 GCA_018207615.1 Philaenus spumarius
GAGAGTAATAATAAGTTACAGTAAAATAAAACAATGTAAAATATTACTTTGTCAAAATGTACAAAATGTAAAATTTCGTCTAAACTTACTTCCGTTAGACAAAAATGAATCTTCTTTACAAAACTTAAAACGCACAAATATAATAATTTTAATAATTATTATTATCCTTTACATATTGAATTATTCTTAGAATTCTATGTAGAGTGCATACACTAATACCTCACTCAAAATCATTAGTCATAGTCACTAAATAAATAATGCTTCCATTATAATGGTCACTATTTTTTCGCATACTAATTATAATATAATATTATAATAATTATAATAACGTGTTATTATATAGTACGTATCGCCTATTCCCTCTCCACGCTCTGACTTGTGTCTACGCAAAAGTTGCGTAACGCGAGATTTAAGAAACATAGTCAAGCGAAAGTGCCTAGCGTTATCACTTCAAAAAAAAAAAAAAGCTTTAATATATACAAAATGATATTGTAAAAACTAATCTATACTATGAAATAGTTAAAGCAGAGAAGTGCTGCAAAATAGAAATACTTTTTTGACTTCTAGAAACATTCGGTTGTATTACTTAGAAAATGTAAAACCTAGATAATCACGTTAATTCTTAATTATTTTGTAAAATTTGTTTTGTAATAGGTCATATGCAGAAGATGTCGCCTTATGAGAACATCCAACTATAACCCATACATTCGGAACCTAATAATTCGTAATCCGTCACACAATCGAATGCCTCCAGTTAACATTGAGGTAGGTCTATTATGTTTTCTATATCTGAACATCAAATTAAGTAGTTTAGTAATACAATATATTTGTTACTACAAAAATTTTAAATTATTACGATTTTTGACGTTTTCAGCTAGATAATATTTTTAGCCAATCTTACGTTTACTGAAAATGGTTATACCTTCACGTCTTAGTAATTTAAAAAAAAAATGTATTAAACAATATGCAACTGTCTGTAATTGTATAAAGAAGGCCTAAACATATACAAATGAAGGTGGTCTTCAAATTTCAAGCCCATAAAAATGGATATAAATAAGAGCCTCTAGAAAAAAGTGTTAAGATTGTAGAAAACTCATTTGGAATTGTTTGTAGGATAGTACGAACTTAATTAACCTTTTTACGCTTATGTGTGAAAATCTCAAAATAAATTTACTTTATATAAGATTATATTTTTTTCAATAATGGTTAGTCCTCACTAATAAGAACTAAAAAGTATACCAACAATAAGAAGCACTAAATTAAATAAAATGTGTGATTTGTATTGAATAGATTTTGTTCATAAATTAGGTTTATAACAATAGCTTGAATAAATTGTAAAGGCAAATAATAAGTGAGATTTAATGAGGACAGTACGTCGGAATCATCTTGGTCAGTCGATGCAGAACAATGAAAGTCAATACAGTATTGTTAGGCAAAATTGTTTTCCTATAAAACAAGCTAAGAAAGACAAATTACTCTTTGAATACTGAAAATGTTAAGCTTAGTCTTAGGGTTGCATATTAGTCTAATATTAACCACACATTTGTTTTTATAATTTATATAATATTACATAAGTTGATATTCATCAACAAGTACCTATGAATGTAAACATCTCGTTTTACGTTTGAATTGGTTTTTAATAACGCTACCCTAAAAAGGTGTAATAATAGTTACAAACATTAGTGTGCACATTGTTTTAGTTTTAAATTGTTAAATTATAAAATAGCGATCTTTAAATCAAGTTGGTTTTACAAATATACATTTTCCATAAAACTTTAAATTTCTAATAGTAATACCCGTCTATTAAAAAATAATGAACAAATTAATTTAAATTCTAGGTGTAAATTTGTATTAAAGTGTTACACTTCTCCCGCCAGTCTTTCTAACTTCATATTGATAATATTACTTATAAAACCTAGATTATATTTATGTTATGTTTGTTTTGGGGATAATATAGGCAAAGCAATTGATTTAATGCAATTTTTTAAATAAATTTACTTAATTCATAATATTTAAAGCAATATTTTTTCTTCTTGCAAATGCATAAGCTTGATATTATTTTGAATAAAAAAATTAAATGGCAACTTAACTCTGTGTCATACACAATTTAGACGATAACGAAATATGAAAAAGGTTGAAAAATATTTTCCTAACGGATGTTTATAATATAGATATTAATTTACCGCTCTATTATTCCTACTGTGTACAGAGTTGGCAAACTTCTTAGCCTTCCTATATATTGATTTTGCACTTTTTATCAAACTTCCTGTAGAAAAGAATTGAATCTCATACTTTTCTGTCTGATGTCTCTGCTTGTGGTGCATAAGTCTAATTATCAATACATATGAACATCTATAGCTCAATGTGCATGTTTGCATTAACATGTTGAAATGTTGTATGTGAGAAATAATCTTATCCCTTTAGTTAAGTCTTTCATTTAAAGTATCCTCGGTTTCAAAAGTAAATACAGTATGTCTAAATAAATTTTATGTGTTGAATGCCATCAGCTATGAAAAAGTAAAGTTAGTCTTGAACAATATAAAATATTCCAACAACCACAACTGGCAGCAAATCAGCTTTATGCTAGCTAGATGACTATTTTTTATTTTTTGTTTTTAAAGGCGAAAAACCTAGGTGGTTATCATCGCCTGGGAGCTGGATGACGAAGTGCCTGTTGCCTATAGACACTCCTCGTCCCAACTAATGGCGGGAATCCGTGTGGTGGTTAATGGTGCTAGGCGTCTCAGTAGTAATTTTTGGATAATGTAAAAATTAGTTGAGTACCGGATCATGGATAGAAAATAAATTAAGATAAAATTAAGTAATAACACTATATTTTTGAAGCATAATGTTTAAGACAAAATATTTCAACTTTTTTATACTAAACTAATTATATAAAAAATATTTATGTTCTAAGTGGTTTTTTATTATACTAATATTTTGTATGATATTGTGGTTTTGTCAATACTAGATCATACATTTTGTTTACTTATGTGACAGGAGCGTCCAATGATCGTCGAGCCTTTAGAACCTTCTCGACGAACACAACTGTCTGATAATTATCCCTTAAACCAACGTCCTCGGCAAAATATCCAGGTAATACTTATGATGCATAAACATAGTATTTAAAAGACAAACAAACCAAATATAATATTCAGATTTCTACATAATATAGTTAAATTGCACAATTTTTCAAGTGACTATAAACACAACTTACTAAACCTTAGCAACAAACTAAGTTTTATGAAATATTATAGTACAGTTTCAGATAAAATTACGAAAAAAAAATTAAAAACTTCTTATGAGTAGAAGATTCTGTATTTGTATAAATTTAAGAGTGCATTGTTCAAATATGCAACAACAGAAATTCGGCAATGCAATAAACATTTATTCAAAAATGAAATAATATAATGAAAACAATTAATGTAAACAACTAACAATAAATATAAATGGAATACAGTTAGGCTATTAAAAAATTAGGTCTTGTACCACATTGGCCTGTACTAATAGAGTAGTTTAATGTTGTTTAACTAGTTAATAGTTTCTTATAGCAAGAGCAAAGGTTTACAATTACAAATTTAGAGGTCGGAGTTTTAGTCAGTTTTTTTAACACTTAAATAATTAAAGTTTTACACTTTTCTGCGAAAATCTACTTTTAAATATATTTATGTATTTTGTTTTCAATTTTAAGTCCTCACTAATAAGAGCTAGAAATCACAACAACAAATAAGTCGCATTAAATAAAATTATTGTACAGTTTGCATTGAATATATTTTGTTTATAAATTATTTTTATAACAATATTTGGGTCTTGGTATATATATTAAATACATTTTATAGGTAAATCCTGATCGAAATTCAATGCGAACAGTATCAGATCGTCCTGGAGTCTCGGCATGCAACCACTCTTGCCAGGCTAGGCAAAACATTGCACGTCGAAATGCATTGTTAAGGCAGAATGGTTTTCCTTTAAACCGTACCATCTATGTAAGAAAGATTACTTTAAATATTAAAAATGCTGCGCTTAGTTTAAGTGTTAGATTAGTTTACAATTTCTAACAAAAATATTGTGTAATATTTATAATATTAAATAAAGAGATATTCATCAATAAGACTGTATCCATGAAAGTAAACAATTTGTTTTACAATATAAAGTTTTTATTTTTACTAACGCAACTAATAAAATCAAAAAAATCAATAATTAAAGGTGAAGAAATGTAATAAGAGTGACTAAAGCCCGTATGAACTTATGCTTTAAAAAAAATTTAAATGGTTGTACAGTATTATAAAATAGTAAGTGTTAAATAAAGTTAAATTTACAAACAAGAATCTTTCCAGAAAATTTTAAATATGAAACAGCAATAGCCTAGTATTAATATAGAACATTTTAAAGTATATCTGAAACGATATGACATTGTTTTTGTTACCTAAGTTTAAAGTAATTTACCTGTTGTTGTAAAATTGCATTAAAGCTACATAAGGCTCCTGGAAACCCACTCGTTCTAAGATAATTAATAATAATATTAATAAAACATAATATAGACTATACAAAATAAGAAAAAAATGCATTTCCGTATTAATAATAAATGTTTGTTTTTACACACATTAATTATTTATTATTAATGTATTTATTCAAAGTAAATTAATGTTCTGAAATTTATCGGATATAAAAAGTTAAATTTTTCATGAGTCATATACAAATTTCCAACAATACATCTGCCATCAAAACAGATTTTTGCTACATGGTCAAGGGACAAGTTAAGGTAATTTGGGTAGCAGTCAATGGTGCGTGTAATGCTGTAATTTTGTAAAATATTAAACTAAAGTAATGGGTCCTCAGTGATAAAATAAATTAAGACGAAATTGGTAAAACACATTTAAGTTTATCATGATATCTAAGACGAATGTTTTTATCATTCCATATTGTAGTAACTATAGGCCTATATATTTATAAGGCAAGTGGTTTTTTTGGGTACTGTGTCAACATCACACACACATATATATATATAAACATTTATTTTGTATGATATTTTAGTTTATTAATTTATTAGATCATCAATTTTGTTTAAACATTATTTATTGTATAATCTATTTGACAGGAGCGTGTAATGGATCGGGTTCTAGAAACCTGTCATGATCATACTTATCAACAACGGCGTGTGCAAAATATGCAGGTACAGTATAAATAACGCATACACAATAAAGTATTATTTAACAATAACCAAACAAACCACAATTCTTAATTTTATTAAAAATAGTTAAATAAAAAAAGAAAGAATAACTAATATAATTTACTATACCTAGTTTTTAATATCTAACGCTTTGTGAAAATTATAATAAAGCTTTAGATTACACTCTGATATTAAGAAATACAAAAGTTCTTAATTAAAAGATTTCTTTATGTGTATGTTATTAAGGTTACACCCTTTAAATATATACAATATCTTCAGCATTGCTTAAAAATTACTGAATTTCGGTTCAAGTCATATAATTATTAAAAACTTAAATATTACAGTTAAACATTTCATGTAATCATCTAACAATAACTACAACTAGAATAATTAAGAAAACCGTACAAAATTAAAAAGGTATTACTACATAAATGCTTTGCCAACAAATTAGTAAGAAATGATAACATTAGTTTAAACAATAAAATTAATTAAATTATAAGTGAGAAAACATGGATCAAGACCGGGATTCAAACCCAGGACCTTTACAATTATGTTGTACCGCTCTACCAACTGAGTCACCTTGATCACGCTGGTATCAAATATTACAGTAGTATTTAGTGTGATCAGGGTTGCTCAGTTGGTAGAGCGGTAAAACGGAATTGCAAAGGTTTTGGGTTCGAACCCAGGACCTTTACAATTACGTTGTACCGCTCTACCAACTGAGCCACCTTGATCACGCTGGTATCAAATATTACAGTAGTATTCAGGGTGGCTCAGTTGGTAGAGCGTTACAACGGAATTGCAAAGGTTTTGGGTTCGAATCCCAGTCGGTCCGTGTTTTTCCCTTGTAATTTAATTAAATTAACCCTGGCTGGAGAAGAGTGTAAGCAGAAAAATTATAACAAATTAAAAATAACAATTAATTAAAAATGTTTATAAAAAAAACTATTAAAAATTCTCTTAGCAAGAGTACAAATTTACAATTGCAATTTTATAGATCGTACATTTATTCATTATTTAGTTTGTAAAAATACATTTTCAATACTTGTTGTGCACTTTAGGTCACTTTTACTCGTGTCTATGAAAATGTAGAAATAAAATTACTCAAAATATAATTCAATTTGTTTTCTATTTATAGTTCTCACTTACTAACAAGAGATTTAATGAATGACAACCAAGAAATAGATAGCATTGACAAAATTAAGTAATAGATTTGCATTGAATTTTGTTTATAAATTATATTATCGATATTAGACTTGATATATTTAATTCATTTTATAGGCTGAAAGTGACTTGATGCGAACAGGTGGTGCCTGAAGCAGAGATTTTTGAAACTATTTTACAAAAGCAATATGTACTCAGGATCACTAATCAAAGGTAAAGAACGAATAAATTTCAAATATAATGCAGTTTGTTTGAAGAAAGTAATTTTGATTTAGAGATTGACATAACTCTAACTAAATTTATACTTTTAAATTTCATAAATACTCTAAATGGTTTAATGCATTTTTGAATAAAGTGAACCATTAAATTCTACACAAAAAACACATATGATTTGAGTGACGAGTTTATGAAAAATGGTTTTTATATAAAAAAGTTTTAATTATTGTATAAATTATAACACGTTTGCTATTATTTACTATAGTGTCAGTAATTAATTGTCAGTATTTATTATTTTGAATAAAATTATATAATTTTTAATACGTTTAGTAAAAAAAATCAGTATTTGATTAAGAAACATTGTGAAAGGTTTAAATGCCGGAAATATTATATGAAGTATATGATTTATTTATACATAAATATAGAATACCAGAATGTTTTGCTGAAGAAGTATAATATATTAACACAAATCAAAATATTGTGAGAGGACGTGGATGGATTGATAAAAAAATACTTGATACAAAAAAAAAAAAAATTTGTTTATAAGTTTTACAATAATGATCGGCTATCATGTGTAACAATTTATTTTGGATTTTATGATTCTTCATTTTAAAATGGTTTCTTTAATTGTGTGCAAATTTGATAATAATTAGTAAAAATATAGTATTTTTAATAGAATGTTGTAATAAATAAAACAGGGATAAGGTATACAACAACAATTTTGGTATCATAAACGTAATCAATTTCTAATGCCAAAGTATTTAATTTCAGATTAAATAATTTGATAATTATTAAAATTATAAACAAGGTTATTTATAATATTTAAATTACAGTAATGGTAATTATTTGTGATATGTTTTTCAGAAAACAATCCAAATTGATGTAAATGTATTTAAATTACAAATTAATTATATAAAGTTTATTTTTTACTTTAATGTTAATGCTGGCCTAATTAGAATAAGAAACTAAATCCCTATATATAGAATTATAATTTAATTTAAATATTGTTCTTCTATGCGTGTTTGTCTTAATTTACTGCTGAGATATAACATTTATTTTCTATGGATGTATATTCCAAACTTTGTGATTTTATTTATGTGATTTTAATATTATTTTAAATTCTAAATAATAATAATATATACATTTCTGTTTTATCTAGATTTCTAAATTGTATACTTATCTCAATCTAAAAACTGTTTTTATAATAAGTTTTAAGTTATTCGTATGATAATTCTAAAACTATTTTAAGTGTTTTAACTGAACAGTAAATTCAAAATATCACAAAATTTTTTTCTCCTTCATGTTATATCAATTTGTTTCAGACGTCAACTCAAACACAAGTATTTTATTGTTTGTATTTTACAAAACTATAAGGAACTGTATTTAGGTAGTGTAATGTATTTTCTGAGTAATGCTGAATTTTAATGACTCATTTTTTTCACAGTATCCAAATTTAGCTCAACAAGATATTGATACAGTAATGCCTGGAGAAATGCAGATTGTCCTACTCAGGAAGGATTTCGTTTATATATCTTGCAAAAATATATTAAGAGTTTTAGTATTTTTTTTTATAGTAGATCAATGTTTAACTAAGCGCTGAAATCTATTTGTGAGTTTTAATAATTAAATTTAATTTGCGCTCAATATTGTTTTTAGTTTTGATGAACATTAAATCTATGTTCAATATAAAGCCATGTAGTAATTTATTACCTTTGTCATCCTGTTATGTTTTACTTATTGAAATATGGTGAATTTTATTTTAAAACCTATTTAATTGCTATAAGTATTTGTCATTAAATGTCTATAACAATTCGATATATGTATACATAATGATCTGTTATTTGATCTAATACAACTGAGTGTTATTTAATGGAAAACAAGACACAAATTGTTTAAACAAATTTACTATAAAAAAATATAGCATTTACTAATACATTTTATATTATATACTAATTAGCAAAACCTTTTGTATTAAAAGGCTCTCTATAATCATTTTTTTAAAAATTATAACTAATTATATTTTCCAATTTAATACTATATAATATCGCGTAAAACTAAAAAGGTAAGTGTAGTATATAATTGCCACTCTAATTTTGAAGTAACACTTCTTGTAGTAGCCTAAATGTGTACATAAAACGCCATGCTTAACTGTTCTTTATTAAATAAAATTTACTTGTTTGATACTTTTGTTTCGAATTAAAAGCTGTGGTAACCTAAAACTTGTTACAATAAAATATTAATTTTGTGTAAATACAATCTCTAACCTTATAACTAATTCAAAACCTACAATAATCTATCTATATATATAAGCCAAATACCACTCACTGACTCATCATGAAATCTCAAAAACTACTGAACGGATTGGAACGAAATTTGGTATATGTAGATTCCTCTAGGACCATAGGTGCTCACTAAGAAAGGGTTTAAAAAATTCGAAATCTTAGCCAGGTTTGGGGGGGGGGGGCAAAGTTACTAAATCACGATTTCTCCAAAACTACCAAACGGATTGGAACAAAATTTCGTATGCAGCTTCTTCTAGGGCCAAAGGTGCTAACTAAGAAACGTTTTAAAAAAATTCGAAATTTTAGGGGGGTTTGGGGGGGTACAAAGTTACTAAATCACGATTTCTTTAAAACTACTGAACGGATTCTAATGAAATTTTTATGTAGCTTCATCTAGGGCCGCAGGTGCTGGTTAAGAAAGGGTTTAAAAAAATTCGAAATCTTAGGGGGGTTTGGATGGGTCAAATTTACTAAATCACGATCTCTCCAAAACTACCAAACGGATTGGAATGAAATTTGGTATGTAGCTTCCTCTAGGACCGTAAGTGCTGGCTAAGAAAGGGTTTTAAAAAATTCGAAATTTTAAGGGGTTTGGGGGTCAAAGATACTAAAAATCCCCATAAAAATACATAGAATAATATATTTATTAATATATTTTTTTGGTTTTTGGTTAATATACATTTAAATTTGATTTCTCTATCGATCCATGCAAATCCGGATCGGGGCATCTATCTGTATATTTTGCTGCCCCGATCTATATATTAATCATCATATCTAATGAACGATTTGTCTAAACATGGTGAAATCTCAAAAAATATATACTATTTATGAGATAGATATTCCAATTAAACAAAATATTGTACAGTTGTAAGTCTTACGAAATTTTATGATCACGATTTCTTAAAATTTATATAGCCTTGAGACAAGAAACCTGGCACAAGTAAATGTACCTTGCCCCTCCTTCACTTTCACTTTCCTACTCACTGACCACAAGACACTGGCGCATCAGTTGGGCTTATCATTTTGGTGTTATCATTACTCTAAACCCTTCTACTCCTGATCTTCCCGTTCCCTCTTATATTGCGGATTATAATATTGGAGAAGTTGGTCAGCTTTCAGACAATGATCTCCAAAACTCTCAGTCCCCGTCGACAGAACCGTGTTCGTCATATGATACTGTTGAGTCAGATCATTGTTCCATTATTCGAAAACGTTTTTCTATTACTAATCGTGCTAAAGCACATAGGGAGTTTGTCAAAAGATATAATGCAAAAAATCCTGCCGTGCATAGTGTGGCTTCCAAAAAGTACAGTCAACAAAATCCCCAGGCCAAAATGGCTGCCGTTCAAAAATAAAGTTCTAAAAGATGTCACACGAAGGTGCTTCCATATTCTGAAAAATCAATGTTAGGGTTTCACTACAACTGCAACACCGATTATCACAAAGACAAAACAGTTGAACTAGGTCCTATGACGACATGTAAATGGTGTACAGCTATGTAGTGGTATAAATGGCATGGTTTAGAACCTGCGATTCATATCCTTATGACACACAAATTACCATCATTTTTCACATTTATTTCACCAAAATAATTAATAATGCAAAGCGAAGCATTGCCGGGTCAGCTAGTGTATACATAAACCGAAGGAAAAGTCGTCCTTAGCTTAAAGACTTGCCATTGTAAATTAATTGTATGTCTAGACTATTCTCATAACAAAGTTAATATCTTTTATAAATGTAATGCATTTAACATCTTCACCTTTTACGTGACCATGCAATATCTACTTCTCTAAATAAACTCATTGGTAAAACTTAGGCAAAGCGAAAACTTTATCTTTTGAATATAATACTGTATACTATATTATATTATTTAGTATTTTCAAATTGAATACAAACTATAATTTTGCCTATAGTGACTTCGTTTCTGCAGCAAGAATGTTTGTTTATTCTGAGTTTAAAAAAGAAAATATTCCATTAAATCTAATTGTTTAGTTACTATTAAAAAAATACATAAAAAACATTGTTTATCAAATAAGTTATTCAAACATTATTAAATAACAACTAAGTTATTCAAAACAGTCTCTACATAATATGTGCTATTGGGGACTCCTATGTAAGTTTATAATCGTTTAAGAATCAAAAATCACAAACTCGATGTTTCTTCTAGATTTTGAACGTTATTTATCAAGATTAATACATTATTAAAAGAGTTGAATTTAACTTTAGCATGTTGAGAATGGTTGCAGGTAGGTTTAAATCTGCTAGACTTAAATCAAAATTAAATTTTCAAGTCTATCAATCTTTCTTTATTATTTTAAATGAAGTCATGGTATGTTTGTGTTTGCTTCAGTGTTCATGTAATTGACGAGAATTGTATAAATGCCATTTTACGTTCTCACTATACTATAGTCTAGAGAAAGTATAGTGATTGCAATAAAATCGATGTAGAGATTTTTGTGGAAATATCCGTTTTGGGACCCGTTGAGTCCAAAGAAGTGGTTTTTAAAAAATGTCTGTCTGTATGTATACAAAGGTAGAGCGAAAACTATTCGATCGATTTAAAACAAATTTGCACCAGACATGTCAAGTAGGTCTTTATAGATACACGAAAAACGGTTTTGAAATTTTTTTTGAAAAACAACCCCCTTTTTGACAAAAAAACTCTCCCAAAAAATAAGTTATTATTTTTTTATAAAAAAAACGGCTCTACCAATTTTTTAAAAATTTGGTTTATTGTAGCCTTTAATGTACCCTACCATATGCAAAAAAACAGCATCTTTCTAAAAATTCTCGTTTAGCTAATAATAATAATAACAGATTTTTGGGGTTTTTTGGCCATGAAGGGGGATGTTTTCCAAAATTGTTCAAAACCTTTTTTCGTGCATCTATACAGGCCTAACTGACGTGTTTGGTGCAAATTGGTTCGACATCGATCGAATAGTTTTATCTCTAGCTAATAATAATAATATTTATTAGTTAATCTCCTAGTTTAAAATCACCTCTCCTACCCATCCTACAATTATGAAGTCACTGTGAATCTGTTTAATAATTTTAATATGTTTGTGAGAAAGTATGAGCCAGTTTCTGGTACCGTTTATTTCCTAAAGCATTATTTTAATTCGACAATGCCTGAAGAATATACGAAACGCACGTCATCAACTAAACGGTGACCAAAGTAAGGGCTGCGAGCAGTAAAAATAAAATAAGGTATTTATAAATAAATTAAATGAATTGTTTAACTAAAATTAAAACTAATAAACGGTACTAGATAACTGCCACATACTTTCTCCCAGTTGAAACTTTATACCTTCCCAATAGTAGCATAGGAGGTGGTTATTTAGAATTGCAAAAGTAGGAAAATGTTACCATGGAAAAGGAAAAGATGCATGTAACACACATCCATATTATTATATTATATTATTATTTAAACTATTCGATCGATTTCGAACAAATTTGCACCAAACATGTCAATTAGGCCTGTATAGATGCACGAAAGAAGGTTTTGAAAACAACCCCCTTTTTGGCCAATAACCCCCAAAAATCAGTTATTATTATTATTACTACCTAAATGAGAATTTTTAGAAAGATGAGGTTCTTTTCATATGTTAGGGTACATTACGGGCTACAAATAAACCAAATTTTATCAAAATAGTTTTTGAGAAATTTATATTTTCTCATTTTTTGGCCATTTTTGAGGGTAAAGCTCCTTAAAAATGAAAAATTTGAAAAAAAAAACAAAAACGCCTGGAGATATTCTGAACTACATCTTCATACCAAATTTCATCAAAATCGGACCGTTGGTATGGTCTCCAGCTCTTTACACATCATAACAGTCACACGGACAGACATCACCAAAAAACACCTTTTTTTGGTTCAGGGAGCTCCAAAACAGATAATAACATTAAAAATTCAAATTCAAAAATTTGGACGAAAACAATACTTTCTCCATATACTAGTATAGGGTGGAGAAAGTAAAAATCACATAACATCCAAATAAATTGAAATTATGAAAACACCTTTACAACAATGACGACTCAGTTTCTTGTGATCAAAGTTTCAAATGCATTAGTGAATATCTTAAATACAGGGTGTACATATAAAGCTTTCTAGAGTTTTCTAGTAGTAGTTTACTAGTAGAATTTTTTATTTTCTCTGTTCATTCTTTATAAAAGTTGATTACATTACATTACAAATGCATAGCTTCAATAATTGTCACATAACTTGTACTAGTATAATGTTTTTTTTATACTGTATATAAAGTAATTTATAATTTTATTTATTTCAGTTAAAATTTAATTTGATTTTAAGTTTTAGTTAGACATGCAGAAACAACATTGCTTATTATATTGGAACAACACACTTTATAATTATTAATATAATAATTAAAAAAATATATATAATTATTATTACCTATATATTATGTATCCATTATTAATAATAAACTATAATGTATCCCTATATACGATATTGTATTAATGTTATATACTTTTCCAAGTTGTATATAGTCTCAAAACAATCCTGAATCATAGGTAAGTGTGTCTACAATTCAGAATGGCTTATTGTGTGCATTTGCAACGTTTTTCAATAATTGCGTCATACTTTCTTCGTACACATCTGATATATTTGTTTTAAGAGTCAAAGGTCAATACTTGTGCTGTCAGAGAATATTTAAGTTTTAGTTTCTGAAAATAGAGGTTTTTTCTATGAAATGTTTTTTCTAGATTTTAAGTAAAATGATGTCTGTTGGCCCATTTTCTTACCCAAAAGCAGTTATTAATTTTAATGTAAATTGAGACCTTTAAAATTGTTTTTATCAGCTCCTTGTAATACAAAATATTATTAGGTTGTAAGTTAAAGGGCTTTAACTGAATAAAAGTGCCTGTTTAAAGAGTGATATTCATTGCACACCTAGTTATTATACTTTGGATTCATGTTGCATCATTTTGTATTGACATTTGTGCATATTCTCTTTAGTTTCATATAACGTAGATTGTTTTATACCTTCAACTAACCCTACTTTAAGTTTGAAACTCAACAAATCAGAGTAGGGTAAAACCATGTAAAATAAGAAATAAACTTTATTTCTGATTTGTTCTCTACTTTGTTTTCACCGTACAATTCAGTTGGTTTATTTAAACAATTACTATGTCACGGCAAATTGTTTATGATAGAGTTCTGACCGTTGTGGGTAGGACAATCATTATTTTACTGTCAACATGGGATACACAATTTCTTTATTATAATTTAAGTTATTTTTGCCAAACAATTTTCGTTTTGTGTTTTGATCGTTAGTTTATATGTTTAGGGTAGCAGTAAATTTGAACATTAATTTTCCTATTCATAATACTACCCTATAATGTAATACTACAAATTAATTTTGTACCAATCTTACAAAAAGAATAATTAAGGGAACGGAAACGATACTGGGCCACATAGATTGGTACTGTTCAAGACTTACCTTAGAATTTAAATATCACCAAAAGTAGGAATATTTCAGCTTATCTCTTACAATGCACAGGATACCTAAGGTTACCTCAATAAACCATAGAAATATGTATAATTTTAGGTTTATTAACCAAGTTAAATAAAAGTTTATACGCCCTTAATACAAAGATAATTAACATGCCCTTAATACAAAAGATTGAGATTTAAAAAAAAGAAAACATATATATTTTATTAAATTTAATTTAAAAACCCTTCCCAAAAATAAAATTCAAAAACCCTCCCTTTTAATAATAATTACAGAATTTATACAAAAGATTTACAAGTTACAAAGTTTTAACATGAAATACCATGGATTTGTTTTAAGAAAAAAAATATATATATATGTCGTTGGCCAACTCTAAAAGGTAATTATAAATAATTGACTAAATAGACAAAATTAATTATGAGACGTCTCTCTATATATAAAAAAAAGGTGTGAAATTTCTAATGTGTAGCCCTTAGGGCTAAAGTCCGAAATGTGCTAGCTTGCTCCTCCCAAGTTATTTAATACTAACATATCCTAAGTAGTACACATATGCAAAAATTACTTTCAAAATACAGCCTATTTAACACTTAACATAAAAGAAAAGAACAAATGCAGATAGTTCTCATTTTTAAATTAACTTCTGTCTCTAATTAAAACTCAGTAGAAATATTTTGATTATATATTCAATTTTCAGTTGCAAGGTAGGCCTTTTCTAATTGTAGTTGTTGCAGGTTATCTCATTGCATTAAACATCCCCTGCAGTTGGACCAGTTTAACTGGTATTCGGAAAACAAAAGGTTTAGAAGTAATTCATGTTCTTCAGCGACACACGTTACCCCGATCAAATTATTTAAAGTTTAGTAACATTACTACCACTTGGCAGCGTCTAAAAGTTTTCGTTCGTAACGGTCTAATGGCCGACGCTTTACACAAACTCATGACAAAGCGAAATTTACTTGACGAGATAAAGAGACAGCTGATCGGTTGTAGGATGCTATGGCATTCTAAAGTAGTGTTACGGCTTCAGATACCGTACGGAGTCGACGTCTGGCGGAGAAAAGGATAACTATTTGGGGACTGGGTGAAGGTTAAATACAGAAAGGTTGTAAGTCGGTAAAAATTAATATTTAATAAAGGAAAAAAAAATATAGGTGGCGCGAATGTGTCTAAAAACGTCACAGTTTTTAAACATAATTTATGGACTAGTTAGAAAGGAACGTTAATTTTATGTTATACTTAATTTATTATTGCAATGTTTAAAAATGTAATTTATATCTCTAAAAAAAATTGCAAGTAAATACTTTTTTCTAAATACAAAAAAATATTATGAAATATAAAATACTGCAAATAAAATAAATTTTAGTGGTCATTGAGACAAAACGGAATTTTATTAAAGCTACCATTTATAATTGATTTAGACCTGGTTCAATGAGGATTCTTTTTTTTCAGTTGGTCGTGTCAGATCTTACCTGCATTTCCTTTAATTACAATTTTACTATTCTTCGAAAAATTTTGCCTTTAAGTATTCTTTCACTAATTATAAATTTAATTAAAAATACAATTTAGATACAGATCTTAAAACAGTTACATAATGATTACATTTTTGATCATGTATTTATGAGACCTAAATAACTTATATTTTTCTTTGGCATATAATAGTGTTTAACAATTCAACAATTTTAATTCTATCTATATTTTGTTCCCCAAAAAAGGTTTAAATGCAGCACTTTCACATTCTGTCTCTATTTGAAGTTATCATTTATTCATGATGGATGTTAAATTTTATGATTAATTTATTACATTTGCCATCATTAGTGTGTTAAAATCAATACACGGCTCTGACGTTTCTGGAGCACGAACCAACTCTTGTTGTCTTTGGCAAATTAAAACACATAATTCATACAATGTTAATCAATCTCATAAGTTTTAACTTTGGGTTTTGTTTTAAGAGACTTGAAAATTTCCCGAGAGATTAAGAATACTTATGTTTCACTTTAGTCTGTAGTAAAATTATATATACTGTGTTTATATATTCCCATATTAACACATTTACAATAGTAGTAGGATTACTATCATACATTACAAAATAACGACTTTTTAAAAAATTAGTTACTACTTATAGTAGATTTGGTTTCTTATTACTTAAATCTATATATTTGTTTTAGATATTGCTTATTTCACAAATATATTTTTATATTAAAAAAATTTAATTATATGTTTAACTTAAATATTCAAAGAAAAATAAACTGTTGTCTTTATTTGCCATTAGTGTTTAGTCACTTGATAGCGGGAGTTGTTTCATATTCCGGAAACGTTGTGTGTTGATTTTAATACAAAAATTATGGTAATTGTCCTAATAGTTAATAATAAAATTTAATATTTGTAAAATTACTACAGCTTTTCACACGCTGCAAAATTTACTAATAGCGTCTGGGACTTTATATGGGAGAAGCAAAGTCCCTCCAGATCTCCTCCATAGAAGTTATAAATAATATAATGCAAAAAGCATATTCCATTGAATACATATTAGGTATTTTAGTAAGTTTCCTATGTTTAAAACTTGGTTAAATTCAACAACTAAAAATATATATATATACTGTAGCTCATTGTATACTTTGGATCAACTATTAAAAATCTAAATGTTAGTAAACTACGTATTGCTTAGTATACCTACTATTTACACTTATGTAAATAACATTTTATTTGAATCAAGTTTCTTCTCACCTTTATTTTACCAGATTAGGCAATATAAATCCTTCATTAACAAATTTTGATAACATTTTCTTTTTATCAATACCTTTTTTCCATGTTTTGAAAAATAATCCTGAAATGTAGAGCTACCATTCAAAACACAACAATTTAGAAACTAATAAGTTTTAAAATTTTCAGTTTAATTATTAAAAACATAAATTATCAAACTCAAACTAAAACAAACGGGCACTCACCAAACATTCTACTACACTTTTGTCATCTGTCACTCAATATAATCATTAAAAAACAGCTGTCATATATGCTCGTTATGGTTTTCTCGCCATAAAAAAAAAAGAAAAAAGAAGATGTGCTATAATAGTATAAAACCAGTACTATTTAGGAATTTGTATTCTCCAATATTTTATTGCCATGTTTATGTTTAACTAAACCCAAAAAATTACCGGTAGTTTACAAGTTGGCAAGTTCACACCTCTTTAGAAGCAGAAACTTTCATACTTTTGTAAAGAATACACAAAACAAACATTATTCCTAATCCAAGGGGAATGGTTTGAATAAACTTTGCTTTCTAAGTTAGGGATATTGCAGATTCTGACTAATTTTTTTTACAAAACTTTATTTTTATAAATAAAAAGAAAAAACATAGTTATATATTTTGTTTTGAACTACTTTTACATACTATAATGCACATAATCAAACAATTATTTCAGTTTTTTTTTTAATTTGCTTCAGTTCAAACAGATTTAAATAAAACCTGAACCACAAAACAAGGAACAAAAACAATAACTAAATAACTAAATTGTAAGTTATGTTTAATAAGTTACCCTTATGAACATTTTGATGACATAGTCATCATCCTCAGAGGGTTTTAACACTACTCTGAAGATGATGATCATGTCATCGAAATGTACATAAGGGTAACGTATTAAACATAACTTACAATTTAGTTATTTAGTTATTGTTTTTGTTCCTTGTTTTGTGGTTCGGGGTTTTATTTAAATCAGTGTGATTTTGTCGCCACAGTGCTCTTTTATTTGTTTAATTGCTTCAATTGAATATTGTCAACTGTTTTAAGGGTAATAAAAGTACGATCCTATTAGATATACGGTTTCCTTTAAACAGTTTATTGAAGCAATAGCGTAAGTACTAGTTTAACCACTTACTTAAATTCTTAATGTATTATGTGCATGTAATATTTCGAGAAACGAACATAAGAAGGAAAGAATTGCAATCGTATAAACTTCTTTGGTTTTTTTTTTTTGAAGACCTTAGTGTAATAAAGCCCGAAATATAAATAAATACAAGTTTTAACAATTAATGTATTGCATTGATTTCAGCTTTATGTTTGAAAAGTCTTCAAGTATAAACTAACTACAGTATAACTACTAACTAAGTTATAGTTGATGTTGTAATTCACATCTTCTTGATGCTAAATTAATTAAATTGATGTTAATATGATCACAAACAAATTTATATTTTGCTAATCTAAAATCTAGATTTATTTATTGTAGATAAAACAATGTAAGTTATAGATTTTCCATACGATATACTAGTGACAATGATTTAATAAAAACCATTAAATATTTTAAGTAATGATTAATTGAAAAATAATTATAAAATTATATTTCATTTCTCAGACCATGTGATGGATACGTACTTATAGAAGAATGAAATAATATAATTTACAAAAGCATAATTAATGTATCTTTAAATAATGAAACAACAATTATGGTTGTAATGTAAGTATATACAAATAATGGCTATAGTTAATTCTTTAATATGCATTATGCCCAGTTACAAAAATGTATACAACTTGCCACCCACAAACTTGGTAATTGTCTATAGCCATATTTACACTGTATCCATCATCTAAATGATATTGTTAAACACTAGAGGTTTATTAAAAACAACAGTACCTATATGTTTTGTGTAGAATGTTGTCACCATAGTATGTAGGCCTAACTTTAAACAAAATCACCTTAAAGTCGTCCTACTTCTCCAAAGTTAAGAATGAAGACGGATTCAGTGTAAAAGTTACTTAAGAACGTTATTAACGTTATTAAAGAACGTTATTAAAGAAAGTTATTAAAAAGTGTTTACTTCAGTAAAAGTGTCATGTAGTGAAACAATTATTCAACTTCATATTGCCATTCAATTATAATTTAATAAATTAGCACGAGTTAATACTTGAACTGTAATTTCCAGAGTTTATTCTTTAAATAATCTTACAACACTAACTGAACTAGTCCTTTATCTGTGATTTGCTCAGGACGCATTTATTTACGCCTATGTCGGTGTCCTATCACACAATGAATTTCCTTTCATTACTGTTAGATACAAGAAAAGCCTGTAAAAAGTTCTACATCTGGTCTGGATTCAACACAAACTAACATAAATAAAGTCATTGTTGTGTTACTTGGAGTGGACAGTTGTATATACTGTTTTATATAGGCTTATTCAATTTTATAACTTATGTTGTTAAGACGACGAGAAAAAGTGATAAAATATTCGAACGCAGTATTTCCAATCCCTATAACTTCAAACTACATTATTTAGATGCTGATATTACTTATTTTGTAATTCATTTCTTTTTGACATTAGGGTTGTCAGCCTTTCTTATGAGTATTAATGTTATGATTTTGATAAAACATGTATACAAATATGTGTGATTAATAGTTTTTTAATCTTTGCTATTTTATAAAGATTGAATACATTTATAACTTTAAATATTGGCAAAACACATCTGGTTTCAGTTCTAAATATGCAGAAATTAAATAACGCATAGATAAAAAAACGTACGACTGTATAGATAAAACACATTGTTTATATTAATAATAGGTTAATTACCTTATATATCATCCGTCAATAATCCAAACCTTTCCTTTGTAGGATTACCGGTTTCAACGGTAAACCGTCATCTTCAGATCCTTATTAGAGTTCCTTACTTTCCGCCTGTTCAGGCATCGTCTTCTTTACACATTTGGCACATGTAAAACATTTGTCTTATATATTAAGATTACAAACACTAAACAAATAAACAGATTAGAATTATTACAAAAACCGACACACTAAGACATATAAAGGTACATTATAGTACAGCAAATCGTTATGCTGGTAAACGAGAAGGTTTATTATTGCCGCGCAGGTCGAACATGTAATTCGGGCGGTCGTCTATTCTGTACTCCTATTCTGTGTATTCTGTCTATATTGAGTAAACAGAATATCTATATATAGTACACGCGATCTATATATTCAATATGAGGAATAAATCTTCAGTTCTACGATTGCACTTATCCTTACTCACATAAAGGAATAGTTTCGTCTTTGTTCTGTACTCTTTTTTATAAAAAAAAATACTTCAAAGACAATTTCAGCAGCTTTCGTGTTGAATCCTTAATTCTCCTATCCCTGAAATTCTCATTGAAATCGTACATTTTCTTAGTTGAATAAACTCCAAAGAAATATCTGCTAACTGACTTAGAAGAATTTTGCTGTTAAGGTTAACCTGAAGCAGTAGGCCACAATATCAGGCACTCCAAGAATGAAAAGTATTCCATATGCATCTGCGGTGACTTTTCTTCTAACTAAAACTAACTGATCAGTAACCGGTTCAATCAGTTCATAAAATCGCCTAACTACACTCTACTACACCGATATCGGACACACTGGACGTGATCACGATAAACTTAATTAATTAGTGTTGATTCGTTATTTTATAGTCATACAAATTATTTAAATTAGTATATTAGTTTTGACAAGAATGCAAAAAAGTTACTCTAATCACACTAACGTGACATAATATCGATATAATGCAAACCGCACCCTTGGCTATAAAACAGATGTCTAAAGCTATGATATTATGTAAATTACCTTCACCTTTCTTACTATCATCGTTATTACATTACACGGGATTTACTCAGTGGTTCATTTCTTTTATGGTTTCATGGTCATATGGTGGATATATTATTGAGACGCTATTGTTTGAATCGAATTGTTAAAATACAGAATTTTAAATGAATTTAAGTATCTCAAAGAATTGAAGTGGACATTAACAACAATTAATCAAACAATTAAACATGTAACAGTATAGACTTCGCAAAAATTGGTAAATTGTATGTTTTTATTTTGGGTTAAACAAGCAACTCTAAATAGAATAAGATTAGAGTTTAGTGTTAAACCTATCCCTTTGTAAACTACATTAGAAATTGGCCAAGATAGATAGTAGTTAATACTAGAGCACAATGTACAACGGAAAGAAAAAAAAAAAAATATTTGTTTAACACGTTCACTGCTAAGGAGGCACATGTTAGCTTGACACTAAACACTATGAGAAGCGGCCGACGCACAGTGTATTATGCATTGTGTGCTTCGCACTCCAACCCCCGTATAGGGAGTATTTTCATTACACAATGCATTGCCAATTTTAAGCCTATGTCCTATAGACGCACATGTGCATCCGCTTTAAAATATTAGTGATTATTACGTAGAAAGGTACAAAAATAAAAAATAAAGTAATTTTAATCATTTAGGCTATAAATATAAAAAATTAAATGGCAGCTCCTAGCATAGGAAATATGAAATTTGCGTAGCAGTGAACGTGTTAACAATGAATTTATTTCTAAAACTAACTATTACACGGAAATAATAATAAATCCAAAAAATTTTACTATTATTATATATACTTATTTTTGTTTCATTTGAAGTACATTTAATTTCAAATATTATATAAACTGGAAAATTTTAATGTTTCCCAAGTAAAGTATCGTAAGACTTATTAAAACAATTTGAACTATTTATCATTGTCTCTAAAAAAAATATATACCTATATACATTTTGTTTTAGTTTACAACAAAACGATAAAATAATATTAATGCTTCACATTTTACAATTCTGCTCACACCATTATAAAATATAATAGGCATTTAGTCAACAATTCGATAGAAATAGCATTCTAAAAACTGCACAGATAGAAAGTTATGTTTAGCATTATAGGTTTTTGTTTGCAATATGTAGACAAAGAAACATTAAGACTATTTAACTAGTAGTACACTTTACATAATTACCTATACATAAGTACTGTAGGTATGTATACTTAAGGGTGCGCTATACCACTAGAGAGAATCCTCAGCACGATGTTGAATAAATCCACTAGGAGCGCTGGCAATCAGTCAGCTGGCGCCTCAGAGGAGGCGGAGCTAAAGAAATGATTGACAAGGTTTGGGTTAAACCTTCGTGCAGACTAGACGTACAACGTAGACACACACAACTGTACTGTACTTCCTTTCCTTGTTAGCCCTTCTGTTAGTAATAATTATAACTTAGCAACGCAGCGAAGACAAATAAGGAATTGAATAACTGAATTCTTTATTTTGTTTTGTACTTAATAATACAAACAAACTGTTTACTAATGTTGCAAAATGTTAGTTATTATTAATTTACAAAGCAATTAAATAAAGTATGAAATATGGGGGCTTTTGTAACACTTGCCAAAACGTTCGACTTTATTCATTATTGTTCTGAGTAAAAAAATCACTTTTTAACTATAAGTGCACGTTTTGTTGACAATAATATTTTTAAAACATAGGCCTACCTACACATCTGTAGGTATCTATAATATTCAAATAGTCATTTAATTTATTCTATGAAATGGCTGCATATTAATAGTGTCGGTTTTTATAAAATTTGATGTATAATAATTTGGCTATAATAGTACAATAATTTACAACAATTAGTTACATGATTATGACACTTAAGATCGATCTTTCAATCCAAATTATACCTGGTTTTTATCATAAAAATTATATACTGTATGTATATATTGTGTTACAAAAACAAGAAAAGAAAAAAAACCTTAAAATTAAACATCCATATCACATCCAGAATTCGATTTAAAATTAATTTTCTGTAAGTTTCTTTAGAAAAATGCCTTGCAAAATTACCTGAACTTGCATTTTCTTGTTAGGTTAATTTGAATAATTCTGGTAAAATGCATCCTCCTATTTCATTAATGTTTTAATTTGTATTTGAGCCCCAGTACAACACTTATGTTTTAGAAAGGAGTAAATTTACCTAACTTGAAGATAAGCATAGCCAATTAGGCCTACTTTAAATTCGGAATCTAGGAACAAATAGGTATAGCTATAGGCCTATTTTGAAATAAATAATTAACTTACTCATTTTTCATTTTGATGAGAAAAAAAAAACATTATTATTTATTCATTATGAAAATTATTATTTGTACATACAGAAGTTATTATTTACTCATAAATAACTTATAATGTTCACATTAAAATCATTATTGACGCATCCAAAGTTATAATTTTCACATAAAAATCATTATTTACACATAAAAAGTTATTATTTGCACATAGAAATCATTATTTACTTACTTAATCATATTTTATTATTTACCCACAAAAAACTTATCCTTCTGTATTTACACATCCACAACAGTTAAAAAAATATTGTTTACACACAAAAAATAATTATAAAAGTTATTTACACAGAAAAAAAATATTTACACAAACAAAATCATTATTTAGGCTTAAATATACTATGTGTTTACACATACAAAAGTTATTATTTATCCACAAACAGTTACAAAATATATTATTTACACACAAACAATAATTATAAAACCTATAAAAGTTATTTACACAGAAACAAAATTATTTACACATACAAAATCATTATTTGTACATAAAATGTTATTATTTACACAGACATAATATTATTATTCACATAAAAAGTTTTCATTTACAAACAAAATACTAATTATTTAGAAATATAAATAACTATTATTTACAAATATACAACAACAAGAAATCTGTTTACAATGTTATTAAAAATACAAAATATAGTTTTTTGAAAACCTTTTTTTTTTTCACTTGTTTTTTCAACGTTTCCACTCCCGTATGGAATCCCCTTGGGTATCTAGGGTCAACCAGTTCCGGAAGCATACACTCATTATAAAATGAAACCAATTGTCTTTTCATTTTAGTCTCCCAGAACTCGTCGTCCTTATTTACCCTTTCAATGGATAACCCTTGTGGAGTCCATACAATAAATAAACAAAATGTACGCTTCGTTATATGAAGCTGTCCTTGTATTTGATAAACATATGAGTGGTTTATTTTTAAAACAAGCTCTTCCTGATGATCAACTTCACAGAAATTTATTATTTTGGCCTTAGTCGCCTCCAGTGGTGACATATTTCGTTCACTTACAGGACACTTCACTTCGACAATCCCCTTATCTCCCAAAATTCCGTCTGGTGTTGCAGCTAAAAAGGGCAGGTTGCTGTCGATAAATAATCCGCATTCATCCTGTATTGCAGTTTTTTCATTTTCAATGCCATATTTTGTAGCGGCATTTCCATTGAATTGGCTGTACAGTAGATAATGAATTGTTTTTTTCACGACGTGGATTTACGCATTTTGCAGATTTTACCAAAATTTGATGCTGTAAGTCTACACCTTCTCTCTCAACCACAACTCACTTTGGCTTTGGCCCCGAGATTTTTGTTCATTCCTTTCACGGCGAACGTCATTGATATTTATTGACTCCAGGAAGTCCATTTTATTCTGCTCATAAATGTCTGGCTCCATGTCCAGCTCAGGACATTCAACAGATCCATAGTCTTTGTCTGCAGATGTCCCATCTTGTCCCAGATGTGTCTTTTGTCCCACTTTTTCTTAAAGCATAATCTTGTTTTTCTAACAGATTTTCTATTCTGTTTTCTAGCGAGAGTTTTTTTAGAATAGATCCC
The DNA here is from genome assembly GCA_018207615.1 of Philaenus spumarius. Taxonomy (NCBI): domain Eukaryota; kingdom Metazoa; phylum Arthropoda; class Insecta; order Hemiptera; family Aphrophoridae; genus Philaenus; species Philaenus spumarius. Next base: position 67,674 of record JAGFPH010006256.1, read on the forward strand.
TGGGCTGTGGCCAACAGTTATTTTTTTATGAATACAGCGATGCAAATTGTCAGCCTCGTTTACTGCTATGACCGAGAGTTCACTTCGTACAGTGTAGCTTTCTCTTTGAGCAAAGTTTACTCTTTTTCCTCCAACAAACTTACATAGTCTTGCATTAAAACTTTCGGCTATGTTTGAAGTAACGCACTCCAAGAGGCTGTCGGTATAATTTGTTAAAAAGTTATTGGCTGCCATAATTTCTGGCCATACCCCGCTGAGATACTTGTATACCTTTTGTCTGTGCTCTGGCGCAAATGCAACAAAAAATTGTAAATTGAATGATAGCTTACCTATTGACACAATGCGGCAAAACTGTCAAAGTAACGACGTCTGTATGTTCTGCTCTTTGCATAGGCTCTCCCTCGCGCTGTCTAAAATAAATTTTTTTTAATGTAATAGTATAATTTTGTTTTAGTTCGAATTTTTGACACTTTCAAAATAGCTTTACCTTATATAGGTTGTCCGTATTTCTAAGAAAATAGTAGCCTACATTCAATGATAGCTTATATATTGACACAACTGTCGAACTAGTGACGTTTGTGTTTTTGTTACGTTAACCGTTTTCAAGTTATATCCCTTTAAAAATTTGTAATAACCGCTATTTTGCACTTGTAAATTGTAACATACAAAACGCTTTTTATATCAAATTTGAACCCAATGTCTTATTTATCTATTTCTGAGTTTTTGTAAACAAACTAAATGACAAATTGCGACTAAACTAATAAACTAAACCGAATTTGAAAAAAAAGTTAATTTTGTATTTATTTGAACGTATATCAGGTTTTTTGTGACATCCTGTGTAATAATCCAAATCACATTTGTTTCTTTGTACTCCTTTACAAGGCTGAAGAATATACATAATGGATTTAAAACAAATTATAACATTAGTTTGTCATTTTGTTTTGCACTAGTCATGTACAAAACAACTTTTACTTTTTATTAATAATTCACAAAGCAATTAAATAAAGTGGGAAATGTGTCATTAATGTTTTAATTTGTATTTGAGCCCCAGTACAACACTTATGT